>JAWZYV010005966.1:0-10359 GCA_038373885.1 Cheiracanthium punctorium | reverse complement strand
GTTTGTTCCCCTGCATTAATATTGCGCTGTAGCTTAGTATTACGCATTTCCATTTCCATGCCATGATCAAAATTCGAGCTTTATGGGGGGTTCTTCCAGAAATAGCTCCTACCAGAATTTTCACTTAGCTTCTGCGACACCTATAAATGGAGGCAGGACAGGCCACCAGAGATAGTTATATTCGAACGCTAATTGAGTTCGATGCATTACTCTGTCAATTGTGCTATTGGAAGCAATATTTTGCTTGTTTTTAGAAGCTTGTTTTTGAGTACAGTTTGTAAATTCTTCATTGCTGAGTCTTGAGGGACTGTTTATGATTTCCTTTGTAAGTTTTCATTGAATTTTTGCCAGTTGAAGTGTTTTATTTTTTGTAAGAAATACAGCATCTGCGAAAGCTTTTGTACTGAGCGGACTGCTATAAGCAAGGTACTGGCCATTAGTGCCTGTGAATTTTGTACAGCTGATGGTTCGACTAAGTTCTAGAAGCAATAAAATTTGTGTTCCATCCTGACAAATGGACTTTTTACAAGAACTTTCTACATACATTGGACTTTAGAACGAAGAATCGATTCCCGTCGAAGCCAGTATCTCTGTAACTACCGAACCGAATCAA
Source organism: Cheiracanthium punctorium (assembly GCA_038373885.1). Lineage (NCBI taxonomy): Eukaryota > Metazoa > Arthropoda > Arachnida > Araneae > Cheiracanthiidae > Cheiracanthium > Cheiracanthium punctorium. Next base: position 9,746 of record JAWZYV010005966.1, on the reverse strand, counting down.
AAACTTTTTTCAATAATAGAAAGCTTCTATTCCTAAGTATTATAGTTGTACGAATTTTTGGGCCAACCCGCTGTTCTAGGGGTAAACTAGCTTAAAATTTGTATTCTATGCGTCAAATAATTAAATTTTGAATTTTGTTGCATCAAAATCAGTTACCTAGAACGGGAGATATGGAGTTTTGGGTTTCCCCATTGGTTAACATAGGGTTTTCTAAAATCTCGAGAAATATTGATGTTAGAACTTAGCTGACGTCACTTTTGGAGACTTATTTTTGGCTCCAAACTTGGCGATATTTCGCCAAAAGGACGCTAGGCTTGGCGATATTTTTAATATTTTTCCAATGGGGGCTATAAATTTCGTTTTCCTGCATTAATATTGCATAATAGTCTAATGATTCAGCTGTATTCCTATGACGTAATCAAACGTCGCTCTTTAAGGGGATCCTTCGAGAAATTTCTAATAGCTTCTGCTTCCCCTATAAATACGACAGCGTGCTGCCTCAGTTGAGTCAGTCTGTTTTTGACAGCTATGAGAAATGGACGTCCGTTCTGTTGAGAGTATAAGACACTGTGTTAGCGATTATCGAAGCAGCAATTTGCATGATTTTAAAAGCGCGCTTCTAAGTGCTGTGTGTAAATTCCTCATAGCTTAGTCTTGAGGGACTGTTTGCGAAATCTCTCGTAAGATTCCACTGAATGTTTTGTTTTTGGAAGTATTTTATTTTGGGTGTGAATTGCAACATCTGTGAAAGCTTCGGTCCTGAGCGGACTGTTATAAGCAAGCTACTGGCCGTTAGTGCCTGTGAATTTTGTACAGCTAGAAGCAATAAAGTTCGTGTTCCTTCCTAACAAGTGTACTCTTTACTAGAACTTTCTATTCCTACTGGACTTTAGAACGACTGAACGACGGACCCAGAAATTAAGAATTTTCTCCAACAATTGGCTATCTTTCATGAATTTCTTAAAAATAAAATAAAAGTTTAAATATGTCTTTTACTGGGACACTCAAATTAATCTAATAAAGCTGTATGGGTATTTCTTTGACGTCTGTACTGACTCTAATTTTTTTTTTTTTTACTGATAGAAAGCTACACTGTTCCTGAGTATTATGGACTACCTGTCATGCATATTTCACAAATAAGTCTTTTACAGGGATATTCATACGAATTACATTACGATCTCTGGAACTATTGAACCGATTCTAAAACTTTTTTCACGGACGGAAAGATGTACTATTCCTGAGTATTGTAGGCTACCTTTCTTGTATATAGCATACATAGTTCTTTTACAGGGACACTCATAAAAATTACGCTCTATTACCATATCTCCTTTGAAACCATGGGGATTTGAGTTTCGACGAAGGTGTCCACGAATTCTTGTTGATAAGTTGACTTAAATTTCGAAATTCGAATTAATTTAGAAGATATTAACAAAAAACTGAAAAAATAAGCATATTAGTTGCCAGCCTTGGCAATTTTCGCCAGCATAAAATCATTCATGCCTTTGCAACAAAGCAATTCCAAGTATGTAGAATCGCGTGAAATGGACAAACATGAAGTAGAATGAACCCATTTTACGCCAAATTTAAAAGCTTTTGAAATAAATAAGTCAAAGTGTGTTACACAAAGTTGACAATTTTGAAAAAGTAAGTTCCCTTAGACAACAGGAGTTTAGAATTACCGATTATTCGTTTTTCCGAAACAGAATAATTTTAGCGGATTTAAAAAGCGCCATTTTGGCATCAGGTACAGGTACGATCTGGCAGAAGACTATCTCTCCAAGCAGGGTAACTCTAAACCGCGTTTTTCAAAATGTTAGCGCCCAGTGTCTTGAAAATGAAAAATAATTAAAATGCAGATTATAGTAAAGCCGGTTAGGTTCAGCTTATTTGCTACCAGTACCAGTAGAAATATTTGGCGGCGTAAACTATGCCATTATAGCAGTTTTAGAACACTTTGGATATTGGCGAGCGCGGCGAGATGATATATTTCGTGCTGTAAATACTCCAATCTGCAAAGAATTGTGTATATGAAAGTATGGATAACGATTTACACGATTAACGATTTACGGTAACCTTACATGAGCAGTAATTATTGGTTATGTGTATGTGTAAATGGCCCAATAATGAAAAGTCGCCATGGGTGGCAAGCTATTCTAGCTGTTCCGTAGTTTTTATCAGGGAAAACATATAAAGTACTGCTTTCTTCGAACTAATTATTAACTATACATATACGTAAGTCGCCAAATTATGAAAAATCGCCATGGGTGGCAAATACGCAAGGCTTTACATAGTTTTTTCATAATTAAAAATAGTGTGAAGTTTAAATTTTTATGTTCGAAAGAACATGCATAACCAAGCAATGTGTAGCTCGGAACATTCTATCTGATCCAATCTTTAGGTTTTTTTCTTTTGAAATTATGCCTTTTTGACGAATGCATCATACGAAAAGCGAGCGTAGTGAGTCTAGGGGGCCTTGGCCTCTAGTATATAACAAAAATAACTCGGCTGTTCGAGCCTCGTCAGGGGTAGACCCCCCCTGAGGCCCCCTACTTTTTTTGTTGCCATATTAAAACGATATTAATTGACTTTGTCATTTTATCTCTCACCCCTTTTTCTTTTATTCTTCCTTTGCATTTATTCCATCGACTGGAAGTAGAGGAAGGTTTCCTGATCTTTCCTTGCAATTGCAAACGTGGGTCGATGATAACTGAACTAATATAATTTTTACTATTAACACACCAAAAATTTTGTTTTACGTTATTTGAAATTGTTCAGAGAGCTTTAGGCGAATAGGGTTGCTGTATTTCGCCTGGTAACCCCATTGGCGAGTGATCCAGAGTGGATAAGAATCCTAGGTTGTTAGGCTTATGTTTAAAATTATTCTTTTTTCCACTTTCACATTTACTAGCCCAGTGCCCGATGCGTTTGCACCTTTTACAAGTTATTCTTGATGCATCTCTAATTTTATGAGTCCGTGTTTTATGTTTCCATGTTTCGTGATTATCTTCACGCTTAAACCAAACGAGCGAAATTCGATCAGTCGGAGCGAAAAGTGAGCCAGTTTTCAAAAGTGAGCTTCTCCTTTAGGAGCGTTTTTCGATCACAAGAGCAGAGCGGAATATAACGATGAGCGAGGGCGCAAATTCTCGGATAAAACAGGAAGGGAAGAACCGGTAAGTTTCCATGGAAATGTATCGTTTTTTTCGCTCTTTGCATTTAAGCGTGTTTATACAGCGTTTCAATTCGCCAAGTTCCAGTCGCGATTTTGAGGATGAATGATGCAGCCTTGAAACGAACGTTAAAAATCAGCCAATAAATAAATGAATCCATCTGGTGTCCATAACCTTTTAGAAATTTTAGCGGAGTTATGGCACAAACATAGTAAGCGGGGGATTTTAACATACCATTTACTTTATCAAATTAGAACGGAAGAAACAGGCACATCACATAACAAGGTAACATTAAGAAGGAAAAAAGTATAGAAGAAGTGGTTATATAAGTATTATATAAGTAGATACCTCGCAATTCCATATTTAGATTTGATTTTAGCGGTCAGACTTGTGAGGAAATGAATTGGCAAAAGTTCACAGACGTATTCAAACTGGACACTATATAACCTACTCACACTCTTTTTAAGTTGTTTTTTACTGTGTGCATGGACGCAGTAAATAAAGGGCCAAAAATTGGCAAGTATTGCAACATTCTTGAAAGTTACGATGTTTCAAGAGTTTGCATCGTGCAGACTATTGAGACTACATTTTTGACAGCGGAAATTGTTCATTTTTTATACATCGGGATAGATACTGTAAAAACTTATTTAAAAAAAAGTATTCTTGGTGCCTGTTAATTGCTCTAGAGGTGCTTAGGTCCAGGGGGGGGGGTGCTGAGCCGTCCATAGCGCCCCCAGCGCTACGGCATAAGAAGTACGAAATTGACGTACGGTCGTACACAATACATGAAAGCGATCCTGAGAAGGAAGAAAACTGATCCGAATGGCGGTTTTCATGGCAGTTAGTTTATGTAGAAAATTTCAATGTTTTTATTGCTTTTTTATTCACTTATGGTCAGATTTTTCTTTCATTCAGTTTCAACCTATACGATAGTTTCAGCAAAGTATTTGTACCCACGCCCTAAAGGCCGCTTCCCACATCGAGAGGGAACCGCTCGCCGCTTGACCAATTATCACTTGTAAGCAATACATTTTTCCCACCTCAGAGAAAGAGGGAGATACTCCGGTATTAAACCGACAAAAGGTAATTAGGGACCGTGGATAATTTTGCGATCTCACACTTGCCCCATCTATTGTTCGGTCCAGGTCCCTGTCCAGTTTCCCCCTTGTCGCCCGGCGGAAAGCGCGGCCAAATACCCCCATTCGAATACATTGTAACAGCGGCGACCGCTGGGTGTGGGCAATGGCCTTAATATCGCGACATTACATGACATTTATGACTCTTCTGACCTTCTGACCGACCAGACCAGGGGTGTGCGCCTGACCAGGTCCATTATCTTATAGACGGTCCCTCTTTTGAACCCCGACATCCCGGATAAGGCATCAGTCAAGTAAATCGTTTTTCGGTGAAGTGGGATATAACGTGACCTTCGCAACTAAGGCCTGCTGGCATAAGGAATACGTCATCCTAGGTAGGCCGATTTAGGTATAAAATGAAAATTTGTAAAATAAAATTGAAATTCTGGTTGCTCATCATCATTTTATCTTCAGAATCATCATGTCTTCAGAACGAAAGTTAAAATTATATATATATAAGTATTAAACATTGGAGCTGCAATCAGAATTTCTAAATGCATTTTTAGTGTCCTATTGAATCCGTCATCGATGATAACTCAAGATAAATGTGAAAAATAATAAATTTTATAAACTGATGATAAGTAACCACAATCATAATATTGCTATAACACTTTTAATTTTACGTCTAAATTCGGCCTACCTAGGATGACTGAATATTTGAGCCAGCAGGCCTTTTTTGCGAAGGTCACGGATATCACCGCCCTCATAACCACCCGAAATTTTGACTCTATTGTCAAAATGCAATGATTATGATCTTTCAGTGAGAAATACTGACTTGACTCTACACCCGTCCCGATCCCCCCCCCCGCCCCCCCCCTGGAATTCTGCTGATCTGCCCCCTTGTTACTTAGAAACCGATCCTTCCTCCAAAGTCGATGACCACCAACACTGTGAACTCCATTTTGTGCATGTAATTACCATGGTCGCCCTATCCTTCCCGAATCTTGAGTTGGGCAAGTGGGTAAGAAAAGATCCCATTTCCACGAAAGAGAGGCAGACTATCATTAAGGCAACTGGTCTTCTAGCCGATCAAAAGAAGACTTCTTCCTGCGTTTTGCAGACGGGGGGGGGGGATCTCTGGAGTGGCTCCACTCGACTTTCCGAACACTTACGATTAAGATCATGTTTTTTAATCGAGGAATCATTCAAATATATATACCAAATTTAAGCTCAATCGTATGCGCAGTTTAAACGCTAGCGCACTTTCAAGAATGTCTCCCCGTAGGCCATAATGTAAAAGAAATCTTGGTCGTAGCCCTGTAGAAAAACTATAAGTCCTATACACATCAAAATCAATACTTGTCTTACGATGGTGGTCTATAACATATATACCCAATTTGAGCTCAGTCGAATGCCCCGCTTAGGAGCTATCGTGTTCACTCACATACACACAAACACACATACACACACGCATACACACACACACACATACAGATATACATTCATACATCTCGTAAAAACAGCATCAATGAATTCAGAAGACCTCAAACCGTGTCCATACACCACAATCTCGAATTCGAATTTTTTCATGATGACAATATTTTCCTTACATGGTACACGTTCGGAAAGTAAAAATGCGCAAAATAAGGTCGGAAATAAGACCCCGTTAAGAAAATATTTCTTACGTTCATTTACAAAAAGTGACACTTTTAAAATTTGTGTACGTCCCCCGTGCAAAACGATTCCCAATTGGTAAAATTTACCCGGCACACCAATGAGGTGACATGCAAAATTTAAAAGTTATATCGTAAAAAGTGTCAGAGATATGAAGATAAATGTAAAGCTGACTTAAACCACTCTTCAATGGCTCTCGAAAGGAAAAAAATCCCGTCGAAGGATAGCATTTTAGAAGTCGTAAAGAAATGACGAAAGAAAATCTTTCTTTTTTTTTTCCACTCCAGTAATGAACGTTTACATTGAAAATCATGTACAGTCCCCTGATGCTCTTTGTTTAAAGATATCTCTACGACGTTGTATGATGAAAGGCTCACATTGAGTACATCACCTCATGAGTGTATGGGGGTACATTTTACTAGCTGGATTTTTTTTTTTTGGTGCGGGGGTCGTATTCGTATACACATTTAACCCTCTCGTCACCGAATTACGAAAAATCAGAGAAAACAAATCTGTCTAGCATTGAATGCATCTGAAATACTATTATAAATCATGCAAAAATATTTTTTTTTTCGAATGTCGATTAATATTAGATTTTTTCTAATAATAATTTCTGCATTTTCGAAGCATTTGGTTATGTTAAAATTAATTTAAAAGGATGCACCTATTAGGTAAAGGTTGAAGAATAAGAAAAAGAACTATACTTACCTTAAAAAGAAAAAAAAAACGGTAAAAAAGCAGCGTCCCTATTTTCTTAATTTTTCTCCTGAAACAATGAAGCGAAAACTGTAAAAAAGGATCTAAATGGATTCGTACTGCAATCTAGGCAGGATGTATGCATCTAGTTAAGAGCCTCCTATACTTTCTACATGAATGAATGATATTGAAAGAAAAAAATACTAAATTCAATTGCTTTCTCTCTAAATATTGCTATTTGAAGTAAAAGCCTCATATGAGGTTCAGGGTGACGAGAGGGTTAAAAAGCGTCGTTTTTTGTAAATGAGCGAGTGAAAAATTTTCTGACTATTCTGAACTTTTTTTCAAGTTATATTGCCCACTTACCTCTAAAGAATTAAAGCCCGTTACCACCTTTTTGGGACACTCTGTATAATATTTCATTGTATGTGTTGTCCCTTTTGTAAAAAAAAAAGAACATAAAGCAGCCCTTTCTTTAGACTAATGAAAATATTCAGCCTTCAGCTGAAATTAGTTTCCCCACCGCTAAAGAGGTTTTTTGACAGAACCTTTTAATTTGTATTGGCAGCCATGTACAGGATGTATTTGCATGTAAATCAAACGGGGAGAAACCAACCGTTCTTCCAGTTTTTCAGATTTGAGAGTTAAATATGCACACACGTACATCAAAAGTCGCCAAGCTTGGCGACTTTTGGCATAGTTCTTGAGGGAGGCACGTGACCGTGGTCGGACCATTACCTAACTTATGTGGTAGGACGGTATTGTGCTTGAAATGGATGAATGCCCCTAAAATTGCCATTGACCGTAATGTATTGGAAATCTTTTGAGTGTTCCTGTAGCAGAACTGTAAATGATAAAGACACTTTTTTAATGGAGAAATTCATTTTCTAACTCTTTACAGCATATATCACTCCTGCGTCGTTTGAAATAGCCCAAAACCTCTAAAAAACGCTTTGATGAATGTCGGCCCATAGAGCTTAATGTATTTCGAATCTGTTAGGCCATTCTGTTGATAAACTATCCAGTCGAATGGAACCGAAACGGGAGGTGCACAAATAGATGTTACAACAATCCTAAATATAAAGTTTCAACATTCTACGCCTAATAGTTTTTGAGATATGCGAGTTTAAGGAATTTCGGCCCATTGAGCGTAATGTATTTCGAATGTTTTGGGCGGTCCTGTAGATAAACTATCCTGTCGAATGGAACCAATAGGGGAGGTGCACAACTAGATGTTACAACTATCCAAAATATGAAGTTTCGACATTCTACGCCTAATAGTTTTTGCGTTAGGCGAGTTTAATGAATTTCGGCCCATAGAGCGTAATGTATTTCGAATCTTTTGGGCGGTCCTGTACATAAACTATACACTGGATTGCGACCAAAAGGGGAGGTGCACAACTAGATCATAGAACAATCCTAAATATCAAATCTCAACATTCTACGACCAATAGTTTTTGAGAAATGCGAGTTACATACATACGTACGTACGTACGTACGAACATACGTACGTACGTACAGACGGCATGGAAAAACTGACCACAATAGACTCTTTGAAAGTTACTTTGAAATTTTTCAAGTATCCATTATTCCAATCATGTGTCGGATCTTGGTGTGTTTCAAATTTCCGTGAGATCTGTAAGATTTTATTTACTATCAATTATCATCCACGACTTTTTTCGTCTGCCAAAAACTATTACCCTCTTTAGCGGAGGGTAAAAAAAAAAAAAAAAACTTTGTTTAAAAAAGAAAACTAAATATGACGTACATTTCCCCCGAAAAGTTTTAACTTAATTTTTTAATAAAATTACAAAAAATACAGCTAACATAATCCACAAACCTGAAGACGCAAACGAGGCATGTGCATCAAGTAGACTTTGATGATAATCATTCAACAGTTTGCCACGACCGAAGCTGGCTAGAAAAGGTTTATTTAACCAGAAATTAGTCTCTTTCAAGGCTCATTGTTAAATAACGGAAGTAAAGACAAAGCGAGATGGGAACCTCTGAAATCTGTATTTTCATTAGCAAAATGATAAAGATCAAGACTTCCTTTGAGAAATTCTGAAATTTCTTTCTTTTACTTTCCGAAAACGGCCGACCGAGTTGTATGGTGGGTAAAGCACCGTACTCCGGTTTCGGGTTCAACTCCCGGTGTTCGATCCCCGAATGGGCGTGGTCGTCATGTCCGTCCCTTCATAGGGGGCGAAGTTGGTCCACCTACTAGGTGCCCCCATAATAAAGAGATCAACATTTCCGGCCTGTTGTGGCCAAAGCCTTCAAAGTCGAGGCCGGCATTAGAGGGGGGAAAAAATGTAAGGAAAGTATTGCTATCATGAAAAAATCTGGAGTGACTCCACTCGACTTTCCGAACACTTACGATTAAGATCATGACCAACCATTTAAATAAATTTTAATCGATGAATCATTCAAACATATATACCAAATTGAAGCTCGATCGAATGGACCGTTTAAACGCTAGCGCACTTTCAAGAATTTCTCCCCATAGGCCATAATGTAAAAGAAATCTTGGTCGTACCCCTGTAGAAAAACTATAAGTCCTATAAACATCAAAATCAATACCGGTCTTACAATGGTGGTTTATAACATGTATACCCAATTTGAGCTCAATCGAATGTACCGTTTAAACGCTAGCGCACTTTCCAAAATTTTCCTCCATAGGCCATAATGTAAAAGAAATCTTTATTTTATCCCTGTAGAAAAACTGTAAGTCCTATACACATCAAAATCAATACAGGTCTTGCGACGGTGGTTTATAACATGTATACCCAATTTGAGCTGAATCGAATGTACTGTTTAAACGCTAGCGCACTTTCAAGAATTTTCCTCCATAGGCCATAATGTAAAAGAAATCTTTGTCGTAGCCCTGTAGAAAAACTGTAAGTCCTATACACACCAAAATCAATACCGGTCTCGCGACGGTGGTTTATAACATATATACCCAATTTGAGCTCAATCGTATGCCCTGTTCAGGAGCTATCGTGTTCACTCACACACACACACACACACACACACACACACACACACACACACACACACACATACACATACATACATACATCTCGTAAAAATAGCATAAATGAATTCAGAAGACCTCAAAACGTGTCAA
>JAWZYV010005964.1:0-48308 GCA_038373885.1 Cheiracanthium punctorium | reverse complement strand
TCCTACATGTTATTTTCTGGTGAATTAGTCGTGATTCATACAAAATTAATAATTATTGTTGAGTTGTATAACTACTTGCTTGCTACTGAACTAGAGAACGTATAAATGATATACTTTCTACAGGGTTACACTAGAGATTTACGATTGTTAATTTTGCGATCTACCGACAGTAATAATGCAACATAACAAAATAAATATTTATTTTTTGGCGTATACACGCTCACAGTTGAAATGATAAATATTTTCGATACATCGAAATGATAAATATTTCAGTAAAATATTTTCTATTGTTAGTAATAGTCAAATAGACAATCTTATAAATAAAAATGAAATTCTGTTTGTTTGTTTGTTTGTTTGTTTGTTTGTTTGTTTGTGGATTTGATTCGTATACAAATCCACAAAAATGGACCTATCGGCCTGAAATTTAGTACAGATATGTAAAATAATATAGAATAACTCATAGTCCACTTTAAAACTTTGAAAGTCCACCCGTTCCCGGAATTTAAGAGATTTTTTATGCTCTTCACGCAAAAATCTTTCCGTAATTGTAACCCCTGTAGTGAAAAAAGTGTGAAATAAGGATCGTAGTTGCCATGTGTGGCGATTTTGCCGAATAAAATGTCGTTCGTATACAAATCCACAAAAATGGACCTATCGGCCTGAAATTTAGCACAGATATGTAAAATAATATAGAATAAATCGTAGTCCACTTTAAAACTTTAAAAGTCCACCCGTTCCCGGAATTTAAGAGATTTTTTATGCTATTCACGCAAAAAGCTTTCCGTAATTGTAACCCCTGTAGTGAAAAAATTGTGAAAAAAGGATCGTGGTTGCCATGTGTGGCGATTTTGCCGAATAAAATGTTTTAAATTCTCAAAGTAAAAATAAAAGAATAATAATGATTTTTTTTTTGTTAGTTTATATTCGTAAGGTTATTTTTTTTTAAATTATAATATCGTGTGCATGGGAAATCAGAGCAGGAATGTAATGCTTTACACGCAAAACAATAAGAATTGAAGATTTCCGAGGCTAATAGGTAAATTATTTTAGTTTGGCGAAAAAATAAAATGGCTCAAATGCCGATTTTGTGAAAGTGAGTTCTAGCGGTTTGCACAGATTTCGGCTTGGCGCAATTTATTGAGAGCTTAAGGAAATAGATTTTTGAAAACAAGTGCAAAGGTTTTATTAGAATACAGCGTTAAATTTTAATGATCCGTGAAGAAATAATGCAGTTATTAAGGGATTTCAATTGATCTATCTACAGAATTCTCGCCAAATGAGTACATTGATTTAAGTTGGGGGAATTCCGCCAAATTTCAGAAAATTGAAATCTTCTCATTTAGTACATCGGAGTAATGATGAATAAAACACGTTATAAATGATAATTTTAAAAAATTCGGCTGTATTAAGGGATTAACTTTTCAAATAAAGGCTTGCTTTACTTTTTCGCGGTCGAACCATTTCCCATATATTATTGCTGCTAAGTCAATGCTTCGAATGATTCCCTGATAAAACTCTTGCAAAATGGCGTATGTTGGCACTTTGGCGAGGCTTAGATTTGAAACTGGATTTTATTTGAGACTGGGATATATAATGACACTGGTTATAGATAAAAATGAATGTTGGTATGAGTGTATGAGGTTGAAAAACTCCAGCACCGTTGCACCATGAAATTTGGTTCACCTAAGTCTTTTATCATGGAGAAGCTTTTTATGCTATCCGTTTTCCTCTAACTTGCCACAAGGTGGCGCAGCAGAACGTCGAATTCTATTCCGTTTAGCCGTTTGCTATGCGAATATTGTCCAACCGATTTCGATGAAATTTGGTACACGCGAATATTAGAACACGGAGAATATTCTTCACTATTCATTTTGCTGTAACTTGCCGCTAAATGGCGCTGAAAAGCATCAACTTCTATACCGTTCGACCGATCGGCATAAAATTTTTTATACTTACACATTTGAGCACGAAGAATATACTCTAACTGCGTTCCTTTTGATGTTACTCACCACTAGATGACACTGCAATGCATTATTATTTTAACTCGCCACTAGATGACGCTGCAGCAGGCCAAATTCTTGACCATTCAAACGGTCGCTTTGAAAATCAGTAAACATAGCTATTTGAACAATGAGAATATTTTGGCGTTATCCATTTTGCTATAACTCGCCACTTGACGGCGCTGTAGCAAATCATTACTTTTATTAACTACTAGATGGCCCTGCAGTGTATCACTTCTTGACTGTGGAAATGATCGTTATGAAAATTGGTATACATAGATAGTTGAACACGGTCGCTATGAAAATCAGTATACATAGCTATTTGAACAATGAGAATATTTTGGCGTTATCCATTTTGCTATAACTCGCCACTTGACGGCGCTGTAGCAAATCATTACTTTATTGAACCACTGGATGGCCCTGCAGTGTATCACTTCTTGACTGTGCAAATGATCGCTATGAAAATAGGTATACATAGATATTTGAACACGGGGAAGAGTTTGGCGCTATCCATTTTCTTATAACTTGCCACTAGATGTCGCGTCAACACATGAACTTCAGGACTGTCCAGCCGATAGTCATGAAAATTCGTATACATCGATATCTGAATGCGAAAAATATTTTCGCCGTATCCGTTCTGCTAAAACTCGCCACTAGATTGCGCTACGCCGCATGGCCTTCTGCACCGTACAAACGATTGCCTTGCAATTCGGTATGCATGAATATTGGACACAATATAACGCGATATCCACTTTGCTATATCTGTTTATTACAATGAATAGTATACACCACAAATCGTAATATCAAAAAGTCCATTCATTCCCGTGCGAAGAACGGGTACTTCAGCTAGTAAATAAATAAATATTTAATACTGAGGTTATAATTACGCAATTGCGCTTAAAAATGCTAAACGCAAAATTAATACTTTTTACAGGGCTGCACAAAAGCCTATCGACATGCTAAATTTACGGCCTGTAGGCGTTAGTAGTGGAACATAACAAATTAAATATTTAATATTGAGGTACATAACTACTTTCTCGTCACTGACGTAAAGTTAATATTACATTTTACAGGGACACACTAAATATTTTCGATAGGTTACGGTCTTTTGATGGTAATTGCGGGACATAAGAAAGTACATGTTTAATCTTGAGGTGTATAACTACATGCTTGCCATTTAAAATGGTAAACCGCAAAATTAATCAACTTTTTACAGAGACATACAAAATACATTTGATGTACGATATGTTATGGTATATTGGTGGCAATCGTAAGAACGTATTATGTATATGTACAGGGTGTCGCAAAAAGGTGTAACGACCTTTAATTCTTTATCTGTTAAAGATAAGTGGACAATGTAAACTGAAAAAATGTTCAAAATAAGGTCGTAACTAAACCTCCATCAAGGAAAAATTCTTTTAAAAAGTTACACTTTTTAAATTTGCATAAGACCCTCGTATAAAAAAAAAATTCCCCAATGAGTAAAATGTTCCTCATGCACTGTTGAGGTTGCTTACAAATTTTGAGAATTATAGTCTAAAAAATGTCAGAGATATGAAGATAAATATAGGCTGACTTAAACCACTTTTCAATGGCTCTCGAAGGGGAAAAAATCACGCCATTTCAGGGGCCGTACAGAAATTACGAAATAAAACTATTTCTTTCGACTCTATCAATAAACGTTCAAATTCAAAATCATGTACAGCCCCTGATCATCCTTTTTTAAAGATATGGCGGAGGCATTTTTTGATGAAAGGCCGAAATTTTCTGCATCAAGTCATGAGTGTATCGGACATATTTTCCTGATCGGGAATTTTTTTTTGTACGGGGGTCATATGAAAATTTAAAATTTGCATTTTATTTTGAATTAACGAGAGGAAGTTTTTTTTAACATAGTCTTTTTCCGACATTATTTTGAACATTTTTTAAATTTTACATTGCACACTTTATCTCCAAAAAATTAAAAGAAAAGTCACTAATACCAAAATAGAAAAGCCACTAACTTTAACCAGAAATCCTTTAAATCAGCATCATTAATACCTGAAGCAAAGTTGAGAGTCCATGCCGGGAAGCAACGACGGATACATAAAAATTGCTTTTCTTCATACAGGATAGTTAGTTATAATTAAGCAGCTAAAACTGATAAGATGATTGACACCCACTTTTTGCATAATTACTGTACACAAACTGCGCTCAAGGAAGTTCAATAAAAAGTTTAGTTTAAAGGGCTTCCAGTAGGTGGTGTTTTCATGGAAGACCCACAAACAACGCACATCAGCAAATAAATGTTCAAAAACTAATTGAGACTGAATTTGAAGTTATTTATTTGAAGATTAAATATATTAAGTGTAGACACGCTTGCGTCAAACGTTCTTTTCTAGAGCCCGTTGCAATTGCCTTCACTAGGGGCTTTGACTTCAAGTTTTAGCGATATTCTGCTATTTGAAATGAAACAGAATTGATATATGTTATTAAGCATTACAAGATCCATCGAAACTAGTATCTGTATATATATAGTCAAATAGTTCTTCTAAAAGAGCACTTAAAATATTTCCAAAACAATACGGTCAATGGCAGTTTACAGACAGGCATCTATTTGCAGTATATAATACTATGAACTACAATATAATTATCAAATAATCCGACAACATACGTGTGCCTCCCTCAAATTGTGCCACAATTCGCCAATGTTGGCGACTTTTGCGATTCATTGCCAAATAGGGTACGAAAAAAAGTCTTTGAAAAATGAACAGAGATGGGCGATATTTTCATTATTGGGCGGTCAATCGAAAAATATCAAATGTGTTAATATTAAGCTATGGCGATTTCATTGGAAATTTGAAAATTCGTTACTCGCTCTGTAATCAACCGATTTAGTGTATATTGTGTTTCTTTAAGAAATGGCTAAGGACTATCTGCGTAAGACTGGTGGAATTTCTCCGACCGACGAAAATCAGTTAATGCGTAAGAATCCAAAACAGGTTAACGCATTTACATGGAACAAAATAGCAAACTTTGATTTTTTAGTGCTTGGAAAATAAATTTTAGACTGCTAACCCTTCAAAGAATATGATTATGGTTCTCCGTGTTCGTCCGATACCGTTATGTTATATTAAATGAACATTTATATTTTTAACTTACCAACAAATTTGAATGATTTCAGTTTGTTTGTCCGTTCTGTTGTCCACCCGTCCAGTGTTCTAACTGTCGTAAATATATGTGCGAATTTTTTTTCTATGTATAGTACCATGTACCCTATTGAAAATATTGTAAGTAGCATTACAGTTTTTTTTACAGGAGAAAAACGAACAAATACATCGCACTCTATGGAAAGTCCTCCTTGAAAACTTATTTTAGAGATTCGCTTTTTTGAAAGATAACAATGTTGGCATACAGAATATTAAGGCTCTCAAAGTAATGCTCTCCATTGAAAATAGTGTCTGTATTATTAATAGTTCTTCTACAGGAACACTCAAAAGAATTCCAATACATTACCATCTGTGGCATTTGGGAGACAACAATACATTTCTAGTACAAGACAGTGAGTATAAAATTTTTAGATTCTTCAGTTAAACGATGGAGTTTTTTTTTAAATCTCTTTTACAGGGTCTCATAAAATTGCATTTATAGTGATAATACAACATTATCTTATCTGCGAAATCTCGCCAGATGTAAAGAAAATACATTGCCAAATTTCGCGCTAAAATATTGATGTGTTGGAAAGTGTTTTATAATCAATGCGTTTGGCATGATTTATCTTTCTTGTTTGTTCATTATCAGAGTTCCGGAGCAATTTAAAAATATCGGAGAAACTCCATGGGGAGAGAGTGTAAAATTAGATTATTTCTGGGATTACCATGAAAGAAATTGCATATACTGAATATACTTATTTTTCAAATGGCATTCTTATAATTAAACTTCCCCTGTAAACAGCAGTCTGCAGCTGTAAAGGATGAGAAGATCCATTATAAATGTGCTGAAAAACTACTGAACAAATGTTGAATTTGTTATGTTTATTGTGAATGATCCATTTCCAGTGTTAAATTTGCTGTTTTTTCAGTTAAAAAGTATATCCCTGTTTTATGTATCACTTTATCAAGAATGTTCAAATATAATTTTCCATCCTGTCCGATACATATTATAGATAGAACTTTAGTAGTATAAAGCCGGATATCCGGCAGAGAAATCGGATATCCGGTTGCTATCATTCGGATATCCGATGGTATTTCGGATATTGAAAAATCTGTCGGATAGGCCGGATATCCGTTACTTCCCTATTTCCATTCTATTTTATTTTATTTGGAGGGGCTGGGGGACCTTTCTCAATATTAATTTGCAAAATCAGTGCCGTAGCTAGGAACTGGCCAGGTTGGCAGGTGCCAGGGGCGCAAGCCTCAGAAGGGCACACTTGGTAGTCTTTTCCTGCGTAATAGTAAATAAGAAGAAGTCTTAGAGGTACAGAATTCAAATCTTGACAATGGCTCTCACAAGGAAGGATTAAAGGGGGTAGAGGGAGAGATCGCCCCTCCCGAGAAAAAAAAATGTAAAATATCCTATTTTACTTCCATAAAATGGATTTGTGTATGAATCTTCCAACAACCCCCCCCCCCACACACACACACACAATTGCAATAATACGTCACTGGGCCCTCATGACCCCTAGCTACGACTTTGTGAGAAACAAAGAAAATGACATTATCAATATGAAATGTCTCGAATATTTTTGGACATCGTATTTTACCATAGACAATCGGAAAAATCCAGTAACTGATATAAGTAAAAGTTTGTTCGTTTGTTTGTGGAATTACGGCCGATTAGCTACGCGTGGGCTCTAGGCCGAAATATAAGTAAAAGCAGACTGAGGAACGATGCCATTCAGCAATCACCCACTGCTAGTCTTTCATGCAGGTGGAAATCGAGTGTGAATATTACAGTTAATAGATATTTAAAATGCTAAACTTTTTGTACATTTCATTCTTCTTCGTAATAGTGTAGTAAATCTATATTTTGTATTTAAAAAACTAGAACACTCGAGCAGTGGTGGATTAATACAATTTTGTCGGGGGGGGGGGCTTCTAGATAGAAGATTGACATATGCATCCATTTTATGGTAATAAAATAGGATCTTTTACATTAATTTCTTTTCTCTCCGGGAGGGGGGTCGCCCCTCCGCCCCACTCCTTTTAATCCGCCCTTGCATTCGAAGGAAAAAAATATTTTAGTTTAAAATAATTTTTCAACGTTCATTTCTTGTACATGAAAATGTAATTCTTTCGCAATTTATTTCATTGGCTTAAGGCGCAAAGGGCGCAGGGGGACACGTCCCCCTGTCCTTACGGGCCAGCACGGGCCTGATGCCATTATAGCAGTTTGAGTACAGCTTGGATATTTGCAAGCGCTGTATTTCGCGGTGCTAAATAAGCCAATCTGCAGAAGATTATATATGTATATGGCAACCTTACATGAGCAATGATTATCGGCTATGAACATTTGTAATTCGCCAAATAATGAAAAGTAGCATTTGGTAGCAAGATATCCTAGCTGTTTCGTAATTTTTATCTAATAAGAAAACATATTAATTTTTATCTAGTAACGAAACTTTTGGTGCTAATAACAAAGAAATATGAAGCACTGTTTTCTTAGAAATAATTATTAACTATACGTGTACGTAAGTCGCTTAATTATGAAAAACCGCCATGGCTGGCATATATGCAAAGTGTTTCATAGGTTTCACACAATTAAAAATAGAGGAAAGTTTAAATTTTTATGTTTCAAGGAACATGCAAGAACCAAGCAATGTGTAGCTCGGTAACGGTCTATCCTGTCCAACCTTTGGGTTTCGTTTGTTAAAATCATGCCTCTTTTACGAATAAGGGATCGTACCCATACTACGTGACCCGTTTAGGGGGGGTGGGAGGGATGTCTTGAAAATACTACGCTCAGTCACTGGAGCGGGGGGGGGGATGGCTCAGATTTTTGTTACGTAGTCGAGAAATTTGTTGTAAATTAGTAATATGTTTTTACATAAGTTTTTCATAATATTTAATTTACTAGTCATTATAAGCATGCATGCAGTCTTATGCAATAAACGCCATATTAATAAAGATGAATATGAGTCAAATTATTTTCATTTGTTTCACTTTCTGCCTGCGAAATGATTAAAAATCGTACTCGTCAAGACTACGTAAAAACTTCGTGGTGGGGGGGGGGGTATACGAGTAGTCACCGAGGGGAGGGAGGGGTCGAAAAATCTTAAAAAATAGGTCACGTAGTATGGGTACGTTCCCTAAGCCTTATTAGGGGCAGAATGCCTCATACGAAATGCGAGCGTAGCGAGTTTAGGGGCCTTGGCCCCTTGTCTTGTATAAGTACAATTTATTAAGATTGTTGTTAGAGTTACGTGTGACCCTTGTGCACTCAGTATAAATATTAATTTTTTTTTTTCAAACGGCAAATAATTAAATTACTGTACATCTTTTTCTGAATTTTACCTAATTATGTCAGTTTTAAAAATCCCTTTTAAGTTACAATTTAAAAGCTTGCTCTATTACTCACGGAAAAGCTACGTTTAACTTTAGTATTTACGTTCTTTGTAGCTGCTCGTTCGTAAATTTTACATGATCTCTTTATTTTAAAATCAATATTAATATATGAAATACTGCTATTAAATTTTGGGGTGATCTGTTCTTTTGGGGATTCAATTTGGCTGAAATTCATATTATACATGTCAATTAATTAAGATTTGCATTCTGTTTTGTGTAAATCGGTTAAGTAGAAGGCGAGATAGGAAGTTTTGGGTTTCTTATTGTTTAACATAGAGTTTGGTGGTTTCTAGCTCTTTGGTGGTATCGCTCAGCTGACTTCGATTCTAAGGACTCATTTTTGGCGCCAAATTTGGCAATGTTTTACCAAAAAATCGCCAAGTGTGGCGACATTTGGCGCAATTTGGACTTGTTTTCGTCGATGGGAATCACGCACGGACTAAGAGGATACAGGACAATCATCCAAGCATTGTGAAAGAACTAAATGAAATTTGCCTAAAAGGTGGCGCTGGGAGTCGTACCTATTAATTTTTTGGCGCATGCGTCGTGTGCTAGTAGCTAAACCGTAAACAAATATCAACGGAAGCACCCCGCTGGAGATGCTTACGCCGTGTGTCGTCAGAGGGCGCCCATGCCGTTAGTCATTAAAAGGGGGTCGCATATTTTCCTTTCAGAGGCCGACGCAGTTTCGCCCGTCTGCCGCTTCCCGATGATCGTCCTAAAGCCTCTTAGTCCGTGGAATCACGCAATAACATCACTATTACGTCATCAATAGGCAACCAATAGGAAATGTTCCGAGACTATAAGGTAAGAAAGGCAGATCACGCACAGTCTTTCATGTACAAGCACTTCAGTTCAGTTGTGAGTGAATGCTTGTACAGTTCCACTGCATTAGTAACAATAAGACTATTTTGTGAGCGGTATTATTCCTTGTTTTGCGCTTATTTTTAAATGCTGTTCGTGAATATTTCATTTTTTGCTGAGAAGCGAACGAGTTTTCCACAAGAATTTCCACTGGTATTCTGCCTGTGGAAGGGTTTAATTGAATGAGAAATACAACATTTGACGAAGCTTCTGTGAATAGCTGACTATTATAAACGAGTTATTACTTATTAATTTCTGTGAACTGAAGATTGTTCGCCGAATTCTTATAAGCAATAAAGTTTGTGTATCGTCCTGTCTACTGGATTGTTTACTAGAACTTTCCAATGTACTGGACTTTCAGCTAGGAACCCGAAAACTAAG
The DNA here is from genome assembly GCA_038373885.1 of Cheiracanthium punctorium. NCBI lineage: Eukaryota > Metazoa > Arthropoda > Arachnida > Araneae > Cheiracanthiidae > Cheiracanthium > Cheiracanthium punctorium. Next base: position 38,521 of record JAWZYV010005964.1, on the reverse strand, counting down.
CAGAGTTTTCTTCAACAATGCATTCCCACATCGCATTCTATTCCATTGCTGTTTTTCAGGAATAATGGGAACAAACTTTTAATCAATTTAGCAAAAGCTCAAAACCTAATCAAAAATTTTAAACTATTCGATGAGTATATCTTAAGTTGAGTGATCATCCATGAATGTCAGCAAACTTCATTTCTTTCATATTAGTCGTTATTACGTGATGCGCGAACAATTGTAATAGCGCAATTATTGTGATAACGTGATAGCGCGAAATGATTTTCGCAAAACTTTGAAATCTAATCAAAATTTAAAAAGAAAAAATCGACACTTACAGTGTAATTTTAGTGACCACCTATCATGTCACCTAATTTCATTTCATTCGTTTTGGTCGTTATATCGTGATGCGCGAGCAAATTATTTACGCAATTTCGAACGATTTTCTTAAAATCTTTTTAACATTGGACGCCTATAGTTTAAATTGAGTAACCACCGACCACGTTGTGATGCAGATAATCACATATATTATTTTTAATTATCAATTACTTAATTGTTAATTGTTTCTAAATTTAATCTGTGTTCAAAATTTATTCTTTGCACTTTCGATTTGGAATTCTTTTCCCTTCGCCTGTAAAGTTTCATTTCTGCACCTACCGTATTTAAAAGCAATCTTCCGTTTTCATTTATTTTTCCTTTTTTATTTCACTTTTGCATTGGTAAAGCCTAGCATTTCTGTTCCCATGATTTGTTTATGACCCTATATGGTATCCAATCTATAAATAACATTGGCTTTCATTTTGGGTTACAATTTAGCTGCTAGATTGTTTGTTTTATCCTGTTGGCGAGACTGGGATTCAAAAATAATTATATAGAAATGTTCTCAACGTCTACTGGCGTCAAGTTAATTTTGCATTTTGTTTGGCATGCCCTTGTGGCGTGTTTTGGTTCTGTACTAACCTCTTGGCTTGCGTTTCTCGTCATCATTCACGCCTTAGCAGTTGTCAAGTGAACCTGCGTTTTTTTGTGGGGTCTGCTCAGCCACCGTAGGACTTTATAATTTTAACGTTATGTGTTGATATTAAAATAAAATGTGATTGCCACTATAAAGTCTTGTTCTTTCTTCACGGCCTGGGTTTCGCCTTCATAAAAAATATGGGATGTGAAAACCTGGGGAAAGCTTCCCCATAAAAAAACAGGGTGCCCTGTCCATGCCTTTCGGTGGCGGCCCCCCTGCTGACCCTCTGATGGACACAGCGCTGGACGTCAGGCTACCCGCTGGACTGTAATCGTTGGAGCTCCGGTCTGCGGAATACTTCATGTGCCCTAGATGGATGTCCGTGCCAGAGGTGCCTCTCCGCCGGTGTGATGCGAAGGTGTTCGGAGTCCCTTCCGATATGTGTCATCGCGCCTAGCTCCCCCCCTGTGTTTTGCGCTCTTGGTTTTTGCCGTTGTCTCCTGAGTTCTTTGCCGCTTTCGTCTGCATTTGTCATCAGCATCCCGTTCGCTTCGCGCTATGTGACACTGTTTGCGTTTTACGTCCGTTGTGCGTTTTACGTGTTCCCGCTGTGCCAGTGTGTTCCTGCGTTTATTTAAATCGCCGGTGTTCGTGTTTTTGTTCATTTTTGTGGGTTTTTTCGCCGCCTTTTCGAGGAAATGAAAGTCGTGAGACAAGTGTTCATTACCACATCATCGATATTTACTGATTGTGTTTTTAGTGATTGTAACTAAAGAAAAATATCTGCCGATCTTCTGCAACCTATTTTAAAAAAGGAAAAACACTCACACTCACAATTGAAATTCACAATATTTTTATGCAAATTTTTCAGAATTATAGGTTCACGTTTATTTTGTGCCTTTTTATGCAAAGTAAGTAACACACCTTATTGTTTATGTTTTAGTGTTATTATTTTGTTGACTTATTAAATATGGCTAAGCGAGATAATTTTCAGATCTCAATTCCTTTGTTTGAAGGAGATATGACTCAAATAGATCATTTCTTTTCCTTAATGAATGACCTCTCAAATATAAATAAATGGTCTGTTGACAAGACCTTGTTGTTTACTAAATCAAAATTAGCTGGACCTGATTTGGCATATTTCCTTCAAAATCCTGAACTAAACAGTATCACAGATATAAATCTGTTAAAAAAGGAATTCGAGAGTTTTTTCAAAACTAATGTAACTGTATCTTTGGCGGATTTAAATAATTTAATTCTACTTCCTAATGAGTCTATTAAAAATTTCTCCCATGATAATTTTGCAACTGATGTTAATCTACCTGCGACTTCGTATAATCACTATAATTTAAGACCTAGAAAGTAGATGCATGTTTTCGTTTTAGTAATGGCGTGTTTGTGAAGGTACCCACAGACACTTCCTTGCTTTGTACACCGTTGTATAATATCTTGTTTGTATCTGGCTGGTCCAGTATTTTTAAAGATGTACACTTCAGTATACTGTATGATATGTATCTATTCTCACAAAATTTATGGAATGGAGTTTGTTAAAAAAAAGAAAAAAAAAGATTAGGCACAATAGTTTGTTTCGAGGTTTTGCTTTTCAGTTTCTTTCTGATGCCAATTTTTGTTGATCACCGCTGTGTCAGCGTGGCAGTTTTTCTTCTTGGTTTACCCACTTTTACACACACATTCTTTTACACACTTTCTTTCACACAAATTTTTTTGATTGTTATGTATATTGTAATGTTTATTTTTGCACTATTAATATGTTAGAGATGACTTGGTAGTTTGGAGAGTTTATGATGTATGCAAATTACATTCAAAGGAAAATTTTATTTTGCGTATATATAATATGTCATTTTTTACTGATATGAATGTTAAAAAGTTTTTGCATTTTGACACTGATTTTTATTTGCTTTTGTTGTATATGTATTATTTTTAGAAAAAGTTACCATTTATATTGAGAATGTTTTACCTGATTTGTGTAGACGTAAATTTTACAAGGTACCTACTGAACATTTCCATTCATTGCTAATTGCACTGAACTATTAAGTATAAGTTGCAACAGACTGTTTACAAGAAAACTAAATTTACAATTGTGTAGATATAGAGACTGCTGAACTGAATTGAGTAAATCATGCTTGAAATTTTCATACATGTCGACATGTTTTGCATATTTGTATTTATCTGTGTTAATATTCGAGTATATTCATTGCAATTTTTTTGTAATATTCTTTTTTTGTATTTTAATGTATGTATAGGTGGCTGGTCTTTTCTTGTTTTACCCCTATGTAGAATTTTTTTTTTTTTTTGTGGGTGTTGGGGAGATATATGTGATGCAGATAATCACATATCTTATTTTTAATTATCAATTACTTAATTGTTAATTGTTTCTAAATTTAATCTGTGTTCAAAATTTATTCTTTGCACTTTCGATGTGGAATTCTTTTCCCTTCGCCTGTAAAGTTTCATTTCTGCACCTACCGTATTTAAAAGCAATCTTCCGTTTTCATTTATTTTTCTTTTTTATTTCACTTTTGCATTGGTAAAGCCTAGCATTTCTGTTCCCATGATTTGTTTATGACCCTATATGGTATCCAATCTATAAATAACATTGGCTTTCATTTTGGGTTACAATTTAGCTGCTAGATTGTTTGTTTTATCCTGTTGGCGAGACTGGGATTCAAAAATAATTATATAGAAATGTTCTCAACGTCTACTGGCGTCAAGCTAATTTTGCATTTTGTTTGGCATGCCCTTGTGGCGTGTTTTGGTTCTGTACTAACCTCTTGGCTTGCGTTTCTCGTCATCATTCACGCCTTAGCAGTTGTCAAGTGAACCTGCGTTTTTCAAGGGGTCTGCTCAGCCACCGTAGGACTTTATAATTTTAACGTTATGTGTTGATATTAAAATAAAATGTGATTGCCACTATAAAGTCTTGTTCTTTCTTCACGGCCTGGGTTTCGCCTTCATAAAAAATATGGGATGTGAACCTGGGGAAAGCTTCCCCATACACGTCACTAAATTTTTCGATTCAGTTCGTTTTGTTCTCGCATCACGTGAAAAAAAAAAAAAAAAAACACGTTACACACATTATGACAGACAGACAAATTTTTGATGGTCATTCTGGCCTCCTAGGGGATTGAAACGGATTAAAATCGCAAATTTTTTTAATTCAAAGTAATTTACAGGCAAAAGTCTAATTTTATGTATATAGATGCACACATACATCTATAAAATATACACGGAGAAGAAAAAAATATTGCTCTCGTCCAGAATGAATATAGATAGCTATTTACTGTTTCCCAAAACTAGAAGATTAGATCGTAAAATTATGCATTTAAGCAATACACACAACTAGTACGGACTGGTATTTCTTGACGAAATGGTCAAGAAATTCTAGTCCGTAGTATTCTGACTCATCACAGCAGAACTAGGTTGTGTAACGAGAAATGAGCGTTCGCTTTTTGGAGCACTAGAATGACCATTGTAAGTCTCCCCGCTGACGTACGCGGCGATTTACAGATATTTTCATCTGGATACAGACGCCGATTATAGAGGAGATATCTAAAAATTGGATAAGTGGATTTACCAGCGTCTCGTTCTATGATGTAGTTTTTATAGAGAGTACATAGACTCATAAATTCTAGTTACATCCATTATTTTCTAGATGTCGGTGGCATATTATTGTTTTCAGTGCAAGTCATAATATAAAGATGAAACAAAACCGAAGTCCAAGAATTACAAAAGACCAAAGAGAAATAAATTTCGATTCAAAATCCTGATTATGCCAGGCCGTGTTGGATGCAGGGATGCTAACTCTGCTCCAATTGTTCCAGCCTGCTCCATTGCATAGTACTTGCTCCTATTTGTGCCGAAACGCGAATGTTTCTTTATTTTGCTCCGAAGCTGCTCCAAAACATACTTTTCAACTTGACAACTCATCGACAACTGCAAAATTAGCCTACTCCACAATTGTCAGCAGCGGATGAGTGCATTTCACAGGGCGATCTCCCCGCTTTCTTAAAAAGCAGCATCACAGAAGCGATAAGGAGCCCCATTACAGAAACAGTGGTAGAAGTCACAGTACAAAATAAGCATTTACAAATGGAATGGTCAGCAACCAATTTTTTTTTTCGAGTTTAGAGTATTTTTTTCCAGATGTAATGTGAATATGCATTAGAAACCCTTAAAAAGTCCTCTGGCCAAGGTACCCCTCCTAAGCCAGATAGTCTTAGAGTAGTTTTGCCTTATTAATATACAAACAGTCTCTAAGCCCTGGCTTGACCCTCTTTTAAGATTGTTGTTTGTGTTGTTATGGCAAAGCTACATATAGGCTATCTGCATAGGATGCTGTTGCCTTGGTCGGAGGACTTTCTGAGGAGTCTAACGTGTATTTATGTTACATCCAGAGAAAACCGACAAAAACTCCAGACCGTTAAACTATCACATGATGGGCCTGAACTCAGAACCTCCACACTTCAGATGTCAACTATGTTCAGTGTCTTTATCCACTTGGTCATTATGAGGCCATTTAAAATTTTGTCCCCTTCCACTCCCCTCCTTTAGCATTACTGTACAGTATGTACATAGTACTTTTTTATTTATGTACCTACTATTCAAAACTATACTTAATTATTCATTCTTTTACATGTTGTTTAACCATGTAAAAGAACGAATAATCGATTATCAACAAAAGTTATTTTTGAGGACATGAACATATTTACTTTTGTTTAAATTAACTACATATTTTTATCATTTAGATTTGATTACATTTCATATGATTTATTGCTATTGAGAGTTGCTGTTATATTATTGAAAATGAACTGCTCCCCATACCTCTTCACCTGCTCCAAAACAGCGATTTTCCTGCTCCCAAAAATGCTCCAAAACTGTTTACAGCAACTGTTAGCACCCCTGTTGATGTTATGTAAAATAGACTGGTTGATTATTCTGACAATTCCCATAAAAGTCGGTGGGAAAACACTCTTAAGACATTATTTCATTCAGGGTTGGAAGAAACGGCAGAATATATTGTTGCATCTCGTGGAAGTTCGACACATAAATTTAGATTGCTGACGATTTTACGACTTCCAATTGTTTTCACATGAAACGAACTTAAGAGCGGACACTGACCTCAACCTGCATAATCTAATGTATAAAGGAGTTTTGTGAGCAATTTATTATACCATAACAAGAAAATCTGCGAATTGTTCTCTTCTTCACAAACAAGTAATACAGCAGATTGATTTATGAGCTACCTAAAAAAATGCATTGAGTAAGGGTATGCTGTTGAAAAGGCTTCTATTTTAATATGAAGTTTGAAAAATCTGATTAAAAATTATAACACAACGAGAACAGAAATTACGGCAAATTATCACATTATCAGTAAGTCTTTCTAATTAATATCTCATCTGTAAATTTTTTTTTATGTTCATGGCCGATTTTTTAAAATTTTATTTATATTTTAAATCTTTTTGAAGACTTGCTAGAATTTTAAGAAACAGACCAATATAAAATGAATAAGCTGTTATTAAACTTATACGTTTAATTCTTATGTACAGTTCCAACGAAGTCCCAGTCGAATTGTATATTTCATACCCGAAGTCGAATTGTATATTTCAGAATCCAGTCCAACGAAGAAGCAAGAGTATAATTTACTTAAGTATGCTTTCTTTAAAAATTAAAAAATATATTAAAAATTATTTTTCTATTAGAAGGAGAAATAAATTATCGCCCAAGTTAAAAAGATTTCAGTCGTTAAAAATTAGAATTTTCTGATAACATTTTAAACAATCTTTTTAAAAAGAAAGGAAAAATTAGGTAAGATGCCAAAACACAGTTCATTTAAAAAAGCATTCTCCGGGCTTTCAGAAGATTGACGAACTATAGTTGTCGGATTGAGCTTACGAGGACAAAGACGTGAAAAAAAGACAAACATTCAACTGAAATAACAATAACGGTTGTTAATTTTAATTGTTGTTAATTTTAATAGCTGTCTTGTTCATGAGAGCCGGTGTGCTAAGTTTGTTCCAGATCCGATGAACGGTCTTGGCATTCAGAGAACACACAAACACCAAAACTTTTTTTTTATGGATAAATATGGCATTTGAGTTGGAAAGTGTTCAATTGTTAATACATTTCATATGATTTATTCTTTTCAAATTATAAATGAGGTTGACACATGTTTAATATCACTATTTAAAGACTAAATGAAACATTTCCACATATATATAAGCTGTGCAGAAAAAATTACCCACAGTTGAATAATTTAGCAGTTTTTAAAAGTACTGTATAGCTGAGAATAGCTTCATTGTGTTTTAATTTATTGGAATAGGAAAGCAAAATAATGGAAACGTATGCTTAATTATAATTATGGTAAAGTTACTTTTTATAAGAACAGTACTTTTGTTTAAAATACAGCTTTGTTAACTTATTAATTCAAAAAACGAAAAGAAGTGTACATTGTGTTCTACATCACGAAAAACTTTTACACAGAATGCTATGTAATAGAATGCACTTATTGAAAATATATTATACTGGAAACCTACATCTTTCATTTACATTATATACTGAATAGTTTGCTGAAAACCATATCAATTTTAACAAACCTCAACTATGTATTCTAATTGGTAACAACTTTTAAATTGGCAACACTTTATTGTTTATCACGCAATGTATTTTTATTTCTCCCTATGTTTATCTTTGAACTTCTTAGTGAACATTACATTTCGACTTATATCATTCTCCCCCCCCCCTTCTCAGTTATACAGTGAAATCCCTTTATAACAATATTTGAAGGGTTGAAAATAACACTGTTGTAAAGAGAATTATTGTTAGAGAACATCAATACTAGAACAAAAGGAATGTCGTTCTTTGCATCACCTGGAGGTGCTTCAATTCAGCATCTCCTCGTGCTCATGCAAACAATATTGGAGTGAGAATAACATGGTTACAATGTTCACAGTGTTATAGTGGGGAAGTTTTACACCTCTATATTTTTGTCAAATAGGGGAAGTTAGAGTGCAATGAAACATGCTATCTAAAATCAATAGGATTAGTCACAGAAACTCTCACACAGATTACACAAATATATGTTCCAGTTACTAATATGTTTTAAAGACATCTCATTTTCACAAAAAGAGATATAGAAAATTATTGAATTTTCTCCATTGAAAGTAAATTCAGTTACTACAAGTAATTTTGTTTTACCTCCATGTTTTCATAAGTATATTTATTTTTCAAATATTATAATCACTATAGTGTGGTCTTGATACCTTCAAATCCAGAATTAAAAAAATATATATTAGGAATTAGTAAAAATATCTAGTTTATTGTATAGCCTCATTTTGGGGTACAATGAAACATGCTTCAGTGTACCCGGGTAATTGCATTCACTTAAAGATGACTCCATTCAATATTTAGATCTCCATAGAGCACATACAGTTAACAAGGAATTGTTTCTAAGTCATACTCCATCTTCAGACTCTGGTGACAATCCAGGTTGTCTTTCAACTAATACAAGCAGTGTAGATCATTAGCTATTCTCGCATAATACGTATGACACAAGAGCAGTATTGCTCTAAAGAATTATGTTTTAATCAAGGAAGATTAATTTAAATGCAAAGAAATATACTCTATTGTGGATATAATGAACTGAAATCAAACTGAATGCGAAGTTCTGTACGTCAAACGCCTAAGTTCAAGCTTTAATGTGTTCGTTCTACGGAAACATAAGTTTCCGAAAAAAAACTAATTTTATCAAAACTATACCACCTCATGTTCCTACAGCTGGTACAGAAAGGAAAGCAGAAATCCTAGTTTCCGACTTAAATAACGAAGTAAATTTAATATAAAATGAAAAACTATACGTTAACCTCTAATAAATGTATGTTTTCATCTTAACCCTTTAATGCGCAGTGATCACGCTCTGGGAACACCAAACTCTGACGTTTTGACTGTTGCCAATCACGAAGAATAGATTGGATTTCTATAAAAATAGTGGCGGGTGACATAGCTCCACGAGAATCCTTTACTTTTTAGCACGTCCTTTCCCGTCAAAAAAGGGTCACGATTCTTTTTAACAGCACTGACATCTGCTGAAAAATAAGAATGGGAGAACAGCTGGATCGATTGCCCAATGCTGAAAAAAGGGCAGCCGTTGCCATCGCTCGACTTAACTACCAGCAAGACGGCGGACGATCGAAACGTTCATCGCGTGCCACAGATCTAGAGACCGTGTGCGACACAGCCAGCTGTCGTCAAAAAAGGGTCTCTAGATCTGTGGCACGCGATGAACGTTTCGATCGTCCGCCATCTTGCTGGTAGTTCAGTCGAGCGATGGCAACGGCTGCCCTTTTTTCAGCATTGGGAAAGGGTTGCGCCTAAAAGGGTTAAGCTATAACAGTTTAATTTGTTTTTTCCATTGAAATTTCATATTTATGTCTCCCTAATATCTCACTACTGATGTATAAAGATAAGATGTTTTACAGCGTACACAGGGTGATAATGTATAGCCTCTGTATTGCTGTCTATTACTACCCTGACTTGAGCAAAGCCGCGCCCAATCTTTACTGCACTCCCTGTTTGGTCAAGCACCTCTTTCGCACCCCTTGTCCAAGATCCACTGCCTCCTCCCCAAGTAAGAGAAAGTGTTCTCAGTTACACCCCTGGTTGAAAGTGGAACAAAAAATACAGATCAAATGACAACACAAATTGAGAACAATCTGCTATATTGTTTTACGAGGATACTGTTTAAAATTTTAAACTAAAAAAAGTTTAGATGAAATAACTTAATACAGATGAACAGAACATGCGTCTTTCATTATATTTTTATTTCTAATCTCGGACGTCTTTCTTCACCAAATCGGATTTTTTTTTTTTCAAATTGATCGAAAATTTTAAAGTAGCATTTTCTTGGTATTGCCCGATGCGGTCCGTTTGATATCAGAAGAGGCGACGCCACTGATGAACTTTTAAAATCCTTGTTTTGAGAAAAAGCCCTAAAGTTTTTTGTGACATACTTCTATTACTTGTGAGATACTTAGAGATTTCTAGTAATTGTTTTTCCATGAACAACTGTAAAATCATTGGAAAGATTAAATTATGTAATGCAGTAATTTTCTTATTTTTTCGGTTTGGGGCGGAGGATAGACATTCAAATACGATCGATCAAAAGTTAAAACGAAATACGAAACTATTATAAGAGCAAAGTCCCTGCAATGTGCATTACTAAACAGTAAGTAAGCCACTGCAATGTAATTACTATACAGTATTGCAAGTCCTACTAAACAGTTTAAATTTTCAGTTCAAGTCCCGTTTGCAGACCCTAATTACTGCACAAGCCAACTAGTCCTCGCCCCCCCCCCAAGTCTTAGGAGCCCCAAAATGATTAAAATAGTTTTAAGTTCTTAAAAAAATTAACACAAAAAAATTAATGACGGTAAATAAATAGATGCAATTTTACAACACATTCCGCTGCGCTAAAGCGTTTCTATACACTGTATTGAGGGATAAAAGATCTCGTGATAAGACTCAAAGATTTATACGAAAGCAAGTACCCATGCCCCATTCGGGCACGCGACCTCATCTGAAGCATAACTTCTGATCATTAGAATTTTATGGACTTAAAGCTAAAAATTTATTGGACAAAGTTGAGTATGAACACATCCCCCCCCCCTTATTTACAACAAAAATTTGTACCCTGTGACAATATCTATCAAAAAAGGCATGACCGTATAGGGGAGCCCAAAAAAGTGCTTGGCCTAGGACCTCCGAATGTCTTTCTCTCTTCCCATTTGGTTACGGAAGGTTAAATAATGAACAGATTAAAGTGCTATTTTTTAGAAAGCCAATTAGAGCTTCAATCAAAGAAGCAAAAGAAATCTGTTCTTTGTAGAACTTCCTAAAGGATTTTAACACACACAAATATCTTAATAAACCTTAACTAGATCTAAAAACTGAAGATCACAGCCAATCTTGCTCAGAAAAAGTTTTAATATCTTGGCGAGAAATTTGGAACCCAATTTCACAGAAATAAGAAATTAAAAAGTGAGAGTTAATCATACTCAAAAAATCCAATAAAAGTATTTTCAAAAACTATTTTGAAGTTCAACAGATTTATCATAAAACTTAATATTTGAGATTTCTTCCCCTTCCCCACGAAAATTTCAAAATACTTTCACTGCTAAAGTTTAGAGTGTTTCTTTTAATCCACTTGAAAAGTTCTCAAAAAGTGGATGCAAGTTGTGTTAAATCACTTTAAAATCTTTTTTCATTACTCAAAACAGATTTCGACTTTGCCCCCCCCCCCTCCTCCCATGATGAAAGCAATACTCTTACAATTAACGACCAAAAACTGAAAGAAAATCACAATTTTATTAAATTGCAAAGTATACAACTCGTATAAACAAATAATTTAGATTTCAGTGACAGTGCATCTTATTGCAAAATATACAGCTCGTATAAACAAGTAAACTTATTTTAAAATGACACAATACATCGTTTGAAAGACATGAAATAACATCAACATATAATTAAGGAAATGGAGAACTTGGGCAAACAAAAAATTCAAGATTCGTTATGTATTAATACTTTATTGGTTTACTCTTTTTACCGGATCCAATTCAAAACGGCGTATTCAAGACCATTCAAAAATTGACTAGTTTTCGAGGAAAATTTAAACACGTAAGTATGCGTCAGTAAAACATTTAATACTTTAGCAATTTTCAATGTATAAAAGCTCTCGTTGTTTTCAAGGCAAAATTGCACTAGGGGCATCTAGCTAGGGAAGGTGATGTCCCTGGGCGGAGGACTTTAAGGGAATCTAGATCGTATTCACGTTTCATCTGAAACAAAAGCCCAGATATCTCGGCAGTTGAAATAGACAGCTGTGCATAAGGCCAGAACCCCGGGTCTCCACGCTTGAGCTATGTAGAATATTCAATGTCTTGTACACTCTGCCATGGTGGGATATTTCAAATCTGCTTTTTCTTATCTCAAAAATAAGTTTAGTCTGAATTTCGCAAAACATCTTTCGTAAATCTACTGTCCTAACAATTATTTTGAACCTATTCGTTTCACGACTCAACTCAATGTGTGCTTCTGCAGCGAAATATTAGCAGCCATTCACCTTTTAACGCGCAGTGTTCCCGCTCTGGGAACACCCAACTCTGACGTTTTGACTGTTGTCAGTCACGAAGAATAGATTTGATTTCTATAAAAAGAATTGCGGGTGACCTAGCTCCACGAGAATCCTTTACTTTTGAGCACGTCCTTTCCCGTCAAAAAATTGTCACTATTCTTTTGAACAGCACTGACATCTGCTGAAAAATGGAAGAATGCGAGAACGGCTGGATAGATTGCCCCATGCTGAAAAAAGGGCAGGGCACAGCCAGCTGCGTCCAAAAGGGTCTAGATCTGTGGCACGCGATGAACGTTTCGGTCGTCCGCCATCTTGCTGGTCGTTCAGTCGAGCGATGATGCCCATTTTTCAGCATTGGGAAAGGGTTGCATCTCAAAGGGTTCATAGCCAGCCATTTAGAATGAGTTCATTTAGAAAATTAATATTTAGCTCTAAAAGCAAGCACTTCTCGACATTCTCGAGACGCAATAGCGAAGATTCCCTTTCTGTGCCAGCATTGCTTCTCCACCCCGATCGTCGAACACTTCGCGAAGCTCGTCACTGCGGGGCGCCCAGTCGCAGCGCCGAGCTTCGCAAGGCATCCGAAGACCCAAGTGGAGAAGAAACACTGTCACAGAAGGGGAATCTTCTCGATTGCGTCTCCGAAACGTCGAGAGCGAGCAGAAAAAGCCTGAATTCAAGGCGAGTCAAAACTTAAGATTCACTCTTTGAGGCGCAACCCTTTCCCAATGCTGGCTGTGCGGCCCCAGCCAGCTGCGTCAAGAAAGGGTCTCTAGAGCTGTGGCACGCGATGAACGTTTCGATCGTCCGCCCTCTTGCGGGTCGATCAGTCGAGCGATGGCAACGGCTGTCCTTTTTTCAGCATGGGGCCATCTATCCAGCTGTTCTCGCATTCTTCCATTTTTCGGCAGATGTCAGTACTGTTCAAAAGAATCGTGACCGTATTTTTACGGGAAAGGACGTGCTAAAAAGTAAAGGATTCTCGTGGAGCTATTTAGAAAGATTTTCAAGTATTTATTACGAAACTGTGCACGGATTTTTAGATAGACCTAATATTACATCTACTGTAGTTTTTCTAACGGATAGAGTGTCAAACAATAATATGTAACCTATCTTCATAGGATTTCTGCAAAATCTGGGTACATCGCTACTGCCCCATTGTCTACTGAAGTTCTGTGGTGGATAAACCCTCCGGAGAGACCTCGGACTTTACAACAACCTATTAGATGTTTGAGGACAATCCATCTTACATCATTATGACACAGAATTATAAGAACAGTTCCAAAACCAAGCACATGGATAGGAAGTACCATCCCATCAGACACTTCCATGAACAGAACATTCCAGACTTTCCAAATAACAGAGCTGTGGCCGAATTCGAGTTGACTACGGGACACGACTGCCTAGCGAGACATCTCCATCGTTTTGACATCCTGGACAGTTCGTTTTAGAGACTTCGTGACCCCGGGAAGAGGTGGACAGACATCTTCCGCTGCTCAGCGCTGCATTGTGGGAGCGATATTGGGAAGCACCCTATGGACTTCTGTTTGGGCTTGTCCCATCTCGTTCTGTTCATTTGGGTTAGCTCGTCTGTACATTTTTCTTGTTGTGCACCCCATTGGAATCAAAAATAAAGAGAAAAACAAAATTAAGTTACATGATAGGTAGTCACTCCATTTAAACTATACGTGGCAATATTTTTTTAATGACTATGTCATTTTATCTCAACACCCTTTATTGAAAAATGGGTCCCAAAAATGCGACATAAAAGTATGCAACATAATTTTAGATGTATTTAAATACTATTCGTTCACAACAGCTTTCATCTATTGTTAGAATATTTCGTAAGCTGTAGAATAGGCACCCTATGTATTTTTCTATCAATAGGTTACAATCGTAAAAATTTCAACATAGGGTGAGCAGGCGAAATACACGAAACATGGGATAAGATAAATGACATAGTCAATATCGTTTTAATATGTCAATCATGAAACTAAAAAAATTGGGGGGGGCTTCAGGGGGTCTCCCCCTGAACGAGGCTCGAAAAGCCGAGTTTTTTTTTTTTTAACAAAAATATTGGGTTTTCAAGATTTCGATAAAATTGTTTCAAACTGCGTAAATCTTTTTGTTCGCGCACGACTAAAGCGAATCCAATTAAATTCGGTTTCATTATAAGAGATCACGCAAACTGAAGGTATCAAGATTCTTGAAAATTTTGACAAGATTCTGAAATTTTGCAAAAAATTATTCAAAGTGCGTCAATATTGGTGGGTCCATCGCGTATAAATCCTGAGGTGAATAACGTAAAATTTAGCATCAAAACAGGTGGTCACTTATAGGCGTCAAAGTACCCAATTTGTTTTAATAGATTTTGGGATTTTGTGAAAAGTGAGCAATTGTTTATTCCATTCCCGAGAAATGCTGATGGAATAGAATGAAATTTGGAATTACGTTAATTTAACCTTACAAGACGCTCAATTTTTTCAAAAATTTCATAGATTGAGAAAATCGTGCAAATGTTGGTTCTCGCATCCCTCAAAACCGTCTAAAGAGAATGGAACGAAATTTAGTAACATGATCAGAACGACAGAAACAATAAATGAGGGAAATTTTTTAACTAATAAATTTCAAAACTGTACTTTTTTTAAAAATTGATAATCACTGTAAAGCGTCTGGAGGTAATATACAAACTGGCTACAATCTAAACGTTTGATTGTTTCAACTTCTCAGTTAAGAAAATATTCATCTATTAAATCGAGTTGAGTGCAGATTTTCTTAATCAAATTTGTAAAAAGATTGAAATATTTTTACTGCGCGTTTGAAACATAATGCTGAATTTTAATTAAATAATGCAAAATTTTAAGAAAATCAGAACAGCCGTAAAAAGTCGGACTTCATGTTTTTGTTTAATTAGGAATTTTAGGAATATAATAACGACTCCACCCTTACAGTCATTTGGCTGGGAAGGTAAATATTGATAATATTTTACACCAATTTAAAAAAAAAATTATGCAATTTTCTGGAATAAAATCTAGGTACTTTTATGACTTTTCTTTAAAATATTGCTACCCTTAAGGAGTTATGCTCAAGATTCTTTTTTCAAGTCTTCAAATCTCTAAATAAATAGGAAGCGCGGATTGGGGGGGGGGGAGGACAAGCCCGATTTTTTCCTAGTTGGAGTATTGCAGCAAAAACTGAGGGTAAGTGAACATGAAGAGGAGATTCCGTCGAAGAAAGGTAAAATTTGCAGTGTAAAAGCGATTTTCCCCCGCTCTGTACAGAATTGCTAACCTAACAAGGATACCGATTCAGAAAAAAAAGTTAGTTTAAAAAAAAAACTGGAAGATTCGTAGAAGCCCAAAAAGAAAGAATAGGACAGAAAAAATCCTGAACCCGTATCCCTGCTACTTATGAATTTAAATTATCAACTTATTAGTCTTCAATTTTTATAGCCAAAGTATTTCTATTTAATACCAAGTAAAAATTAAAAATTTAGACTTTTTTCTCATTCGTATAATTAACGAGGTCTCCAATTCTCGTTCACAGAATGAAAGTTCTTACAGCAATACATCCGTATTACAACCAAATCTACTTCCTCTATTTTCAAGCAGAAATAGTGTTTAAAAACTTATAAAAACTATGGTTTGGTATAACATTTTTAGAACTTGTGTAATTAAGCAAACCTGCACGAAGGGTATCTGCCTAGGATGGGGAGTGAAGGACTTTTTAATTTGTTCTAACATGTATTCACGTTTTATCTGGAGAAAACCGAACAAAACTCCAGACCTTTAAATCGGCAGCCGCGCGACTGGTCCCGGAACCAGGACCTTCACACTTCGGCCATCTACCGTTTTGAGTGCGCTATCCACTCAGCCATGGTAAGGTCATTTTTTGGAGCTGACCGACATTAATGTACAATGAAAAATTTACATTATTTGCAGCTTAGATGTCGCGCTCGGAGAATCCAAATAAATTTAGACTTGTCTGCACATTCATTGGAAATAAAATAATTTGCGATTTTTGTTGCAAGCTTATGTTTAACCAGTAAAAAAGTTTGTCTTTCGTTCTGTCCGTGACGCTTTTTTCGTTCGTGCATGACGTAAAAATGACTGGAGCGAATGAAAGGAAATTTAGCGACATGATAGAGTTCACTCAAACTATACGCGTCGAATTTTTAAAAAAAAATTCTAGTAGGTTTTAGAGATTTCGAGAAAATTACTTCAAACTGAGTCAATTTTTGTTCGCGCATCACGTAATAACTAAAGCGAATGAAATTAAATCTGGAAGGTTATTTCGCAAACTGTAAGTGTCAAAATTTTTGAAAATTTTAATATAAGACTAGACATTTTGGCGACACTATTCTGAAATTTACAAAACTTTATTCCAAATGCGTAAATATTTAATGTCCATTAGGTATAACCCCCTGAGGCGAATAACAAAAACTAGCATCAACATGGATGCCTATAAATGACCACCTAAGTACTTCAAATGTTTTAATAAATTTTGAGATTTTGTGAAAATTGAGCAATTGTTTGTTCCATTCCTGAAAAATGATAATGGAATAGAATGAAATTTGAAATACATTATGTGACAAGTTAATTTATCTTAAAGATCCCAAAATTTTTTTTTAAATATTTCATAGATTTTGAGAAAATCGTGTAAATGTTTGTTCCCTCAAAACGGCTAAAGAGAATGGAACGAAATTTACTAACAGGATCAGAACGACTGAAACAATAAATCTCTGAAATTATTTGACTTCAATAAATTTTAAAAAACTTTGCAAAAGTTGTTTTAAATTCTTTTTATTTTTAGGGAGGATCAAGCGTATACTACTTTGCTACAATTTGTACATTTGATTGGTTCAACTTCATTCGGTGAACTATCGTTCAGCGATTAAATCCAGACGAGTTCAATTTTACAAATTTGATTTAGAAAGTCTGTAGATATTTAGGTTCCACGTTAAAACATAACTCTGAATTTTAATGCAATTATGCAAAATTTTAGGAAAGTAGTGCAGCCGTAAAAATGTCGCACGTTTTATGAATTTTTTTAAAAATTTAGGAATATAAGAACAACTCCCACTTAGTCCCCTACACTCGTTTCCGGGCTGATCATCTGGCGGGCACTTTTGGCGCACGTGCCCTGGGCACACATGCTGAAATAGGCCGAAAAATTGATTTTACAGCAATGTTCAGGGGCACAAAAATTGAGCCAGCTATATATAGGGGCACAACTTTTGAAAAGTGCCCTGGGCACCAAAGTTACAGTCAGACCCTGCTCGTTTCGCAGGGAAGGTAAAAAGATATTTGAATATTTTTTTTTAACACTCTTTTCTACTTCTTTCATACTAGCTTCGTTGTCGTAGTCTTGTGTTTCAAGCCACATTTACTCAGAATCTTATTTTCCAAAGTATTTTACTATATGCACTACATGCATATTTTTTTTAATTCTTATAGGCACTACAACGGTGGTTAAGAAAATGAGATACGGGAAATAACACTGAAAATTAACGAATCTGAAATTATAACTGCCTGACTTAAAAGGTTCACAGTTTGTAATAACTAAGGAAACTGTCACATTTTGGTTCATTAATTATTATGCTACAAGAATGAGTAAAATTAAGCAATTTATTGATTCATGAGTAAAAAACTTTCATTTCAAATATATTAAATTTATAGAATATAAATTATCCTTATCATTTATAATACAACATCTAATCGTAACTACCATGTATTTTGTTTGGCTCCAATACGTTGCGTAATTTCGCTGCTTAAGTTTTTCTTTGTGGCGAATGCACCGTTAAAAGCCAACAAAGGAACATAAGTGATTGGGTGAAGAAATTTTATTTTGCTTATATCAAGTAGCAACTTGGGTATCAAAACACGCTGTGGGCTCCTCACAAGGTGTGCAGAAGATCTTAGTTTGTGGTTTAAGGGCAAGAAAAACTTATCAATTTTGACATACCTATAATGTGGCTTGAACAGGAAAACGCCACACTGACTTATTTCTGTGCGGTAGATCTAATAGGCTTTAATAATATAAAGAACATATCTTACCCAAACCTTAGTTCAACTATTCGCCCAGTGCCTCATTCCTCAGAAATACCTGTGAGCTATTCTGAGAATGAAGACTCATTACCTCACCAGGACAAATCGTACTCCGATTTTTCTGTTGATGAGGGATCTTTGCCATTTTCTCAGATCAGTAAGCCTTGCGAGCTTAACAGTCTTGTTTGGAATTTAGGCCTTTCCAAAGATGAAGCTCAACTGCTAGTCAAGACTGAAATATGAAAATCTGACACCTGAAACTTCATTCTAGTGGTAGACACACAGAGGAGGAATTCTTTCAGTTTTTCTCCAAAGAGGAAAATCTTGTTTTCTGTAATGATATTCAACGCCAAAGAAAAAGATTAGTCTGAGAGGCACCTAATCGTAGATTTTTTAAAGACAAGCTTCAACGCCGTCTTGAAACAAAATGGCAATACATTTGCATCACTTCCTGTGGCACACTGTGCATTTGGAAGAAAACTAATGATTTGTAGGATTCTCTTGTACGTGAGAAAGTCAACTATCAAGAACAATGTTGGGCGGATTGTTTAGACTTCAGGATACTAACCATTTTGTTAGGACAGCAAGCAGGTTTCGCAAAACATCCCTGCTTCCTATACTTGAGGGGCAGTCGAGCCAGAGATCACCATTGGACTAAAACTGACTGTCCACTTCGAGGGGTCTTAACCCCCGGAGAAAAAAATGTCATGTATGCAAACTTTGTTCTACTTTAAAAGGTTTTATTACCGCCTCTTCATATAACATTTGGACTTATGAAGCTGTTTATTAAAGATAGAACACCAGATATCTGAAGCATTTCCCAAGTTCCTCATTCAACTTGACTTCCGACAGTTTTTACTCCCCCCCCCACCCCCGACGTACGAAAACTTATCCGATCTCCTTTTCAGAAACAATAGAGGAAAAACGAAATCGCGGGACTCTTAAGGATGTAGTGCATATGTTTTTAGAAAATATTACAAACCCTCTCTGCAAAGCCAATGTACAGTGCACTACTAATACTAAAGTCAGTTACTAACTATGAGCGACCTCGACATTAAAAGCTGTTGTTCTCATGTTCATGGATAGACGATTGCACTATCCATAGAAATAGGTTCCATTGCCCCCAGGGGGGTTGGACTTCTGCTTGTTGGTTCCTAACTTTGAACCCACTCTAGATGAGGGACCAACCACCAACCGAAATCGGCACCTCCCAGAGGTACCCGTATGAAAATGGACATTGGAGCCACGACGCGGATTATACGTGCACCAGCTCCCATTAGCGTACACGGTCCCACAGCAGTCCAGCCGAGAGAGGCGTTCACCTTTCCAAGCACTGTCCAAGCAGGGAGCTGCTTCACTTTCCGTGTTCTTACGGGAACTGAGTAGTGACTAGATCACTGCGGGGACTCGCAGCTCATGTCACTAAATAAAAACGTTAAGTTTGAAAGAATATTTTCTCTATTGACAGTTTTTTCCTCAGCATTTAGTTGCTCCCTAACCAGTGCTATAAAAATGAAATTAATAAAAATAGAAATTGAAAGGCTTGTGTGCAAAAAGGAGGTAGCTGTATTCTAGGATATTTGTTATGCTGTTGCTAATGCCCCCTGATAACCGCGGAGCTGTCCCAGATCCCCATGTAGGAAGGCGATGGGCAGAAAGGGCGGCTTCCCTTTTAATGAGCCCTAGAGGTAGGAAGCCCGACTTAGCTCGGGGTCGCCTAACTTTGAACAAATTCCAGGTGAGGGACCCACCATCTGAAATCGGCACCCCCAGAGGTAGCGTTAAACATGGAAGACATTGGGAGCCACGACAGATTTTACGTGCACCAGCTCCCATTAGCGTACACGGTACCATAGCAATCCAGCCGCGGGAGCAAATCACCCTCCCAAATACTGGCCAAGCAGGGTGCTGCTTCACTGTCCGTGTTCTTAGGGGAACGGGGCTTAGTCACAGGAGTTTAGTTACATGCACTATCTTGCAGCTAGGGGAAAAACGCTTGGTACCAAAAGCATGCAGTTATCTTCGCTCTTCTTGCGTGACTTAACTGCGAACCTCATTAATTTGCGTTGAATTATTTAAGGTTAATACACTGATAACTTCCTCTACATCGATTTTTGGCTGCTCAATTCAAAGAAGTGCACTTAAATGGTCAGTATTAGCACAATATAAAACTGCTAAAGCAAGTTGATCTAATTCGGCATTTGTGCCCTATATTTGAAATTGGTAGATTCATGTTTTTTTCTGTTTAACGCTTGGATATTTTTAGCTATTTTCTATTGAGTTAATTTTAACCATCGTGAACACACAACTATAATTTATATTATACAACAAAACTAAACTATTTTACCAAATCCTTTCAAAAATTAATTTCTGCGTGAAGTATTGAATCATGAAATTTACACAAATTAATTTTTATAGGGCCCAATGCAGATTCCATGTTTCAATATTTCACATTTTAAAGCAACATAGTGCAACTACACGGTTACCAAATAATCTATACTTCCACCATAGTTTGAATAGAAGCCAATATACCAATGATTTTGCAATTTGACTGAATTCTGATGTCTATCCGCGGCAAACATTAAAACTAGTGGCCATAAATTTTCATACTGATATCTGTCAGTGTCTAAAATTGATTTAAAAAGTTAGAACCTAATTTAATACTTCGAAATTCTCTAAATTTTTTCTTGTTGTCGTACAAGTGTACTAACTGAATGAATTTTAACCCGAAAATTTCTAGCGATGTATATCTATTGAAACGCAAAATGCAATTTCCCCATCATCTTCCTTTAGCAGTTGTATACTTATTTTCTGACCTTCCGCATTTTACAATGGTAATTTGCATCTTTGCTTCTTTAAATCAAGTAATTAATGCAAAGTATTAAAGGCCAGGTATATAAAGACCAGGCCATCATAAAAGCTTCAGGCAATACCTTTTGCCCTAAGCTCCAAGTACCAAGCAGTAAGAGCTAAAGTAAGTGAAACTTCATAGTTCCACGAAACCTATTTCTAATAATTTTAGAGATAAATTTGCGGAAACTTTGGAGAAAATATAAGTTTCGGCGATTCCTGAAATAAGAAACCTTTTTTTGAAGCGACATAAGAAATCGAACGATGAAAAAAATTAATTCTTGTAGTGAGGGATAAATAAATCAGTTGAGATTACATTGGCGTAAATGAGCATGTAATATTTGGGGGGGGGGGTCTTATTGTAGAAAATACCATTCTCTAGTAGGTGAAATCTGAATTTTCTTGAATTTTAGGAAGACCATTTCGCCCTCCTGCTCTTGGTAAATTACGCCTATGGTTGGTACTATAAGGGGAACTAACAGTTCCAACATTTTACAGCAACCCTCTGACGCGCAACCATATCCCACACAGCCAGCCTGTGTCAAAAAATGGTTTAGAGATCTGTGGCACGGGATTACCGATTCATTCGACTGCCATCTTGGTAGTTAAATCGAGTGATGGCGACGGCTGCCCTTTTTTCAGCATTGGGCAGTCTATCCAGTTGTTCTATATCAATGTATTTCCATCATATTCTTTAATTTTTCAGCGAGATTGCCAGTGCTGTTAAAAATAATCCTGAAAATTTGGCAAATAATCGACCATTTTTTCGGGAAATGAGCTAAAAAGTAACTCCATTCTTCCATCGCCTTCCATTTTTAGTGGACTCATGTGGGAGGGAGTCTGACTTTACCCAGGTGGTCCCCTAACATCTAACCAATTTCAGAGGGACGCCCCCCCACTGAAATCGGCACCCCTAGAGGTATCGTTTAAACTTGGAGGGCACGACGGATTTTACGTGCACCAGCTCCCATTAGCGTAAAAGGTCTCACAGCAGTCGAGCCGAGAGGAAGTTGACCGTCCAAGCACTGGCCAAGCCGGGTGCTGGCTTCACTTTATGTGTTCTTATGGAAACCGAGTTGAGCGTGCAGACCACTGCGGGACAAGCACTGAATGTTCCGCCAGCTGGTTGGGTTTTCAGTTGTAGCAGATACACCAAAGGGCGCAGAAAATTTCCCCATTCAATTCACAATTACTGAAAATTTGAATATTTTTTCATTGTTTAAAAATTTAAAGACTGAAAAATTTAAATTTGTTCCCCCCCCCCAAATCAACTTTAACCAAGTATGGCAAAATTTTTGACGATAACAGGGATGAGGACAGCGGGGCCACTTTTAAACACGTCAAAAACTTTGAAATATGGAACTGTCCCGCGTAATATGGGACGGTAGTTCCTGAGATAGCTAGAAGTAAGCTAGGAACTAGAATAGTGACCCTTTTGACTAACTGAATTATGGACGTTTAAAAACGTCTAGTGCTTTATTACAAGTATCACGTCGAGACCTTGACACAGGATATCCTTTTTATGAATCGTTAGACAGTTATGTTCAAGATAATGTGGGCTACATTTTCAGATTACCAAATTTGCATTTTTTGCCAAAGCCAAATTCCTGACTGCTGTGAAGAATCACCTAAAAACTTTAGACGACGCGGTCGAAATGGTTTTTAGAAAATTTCGGCAGTTAAAATCTTCTACAAGAAGAGCTCTTGAAAAGAACTTCAAATGACATCAGTGCTTTTTAATAACGTGTGGACGAAATGCCAGAAGACTAACTTATGCAAAGAAAAAAAAAATAAAAAAAAAAAACTAAAAAAAACAAAAAAAAAAAAAAAAAAAAAAAAAGTGGCATCTCATTCGACTGGTATGCCTTGTAAAATTGTAGGTTAAGAATGTAGTTTCTCTTTCAGCTGTTGAAAAATTGATTTAACTCAGTGGCGTAGCCACGGGGGAGGTTACAACACCCCCACCACCACTCATTAGGAATTTTTTGTCATGCAAAATGCACGTTCTTCACTAATCATACACACGTATACATATATATATAGGGGTCTTTTACTTTAACACCCAAAATGCTGTCTCTTAAATATGTCCTGGTTGCCTGCCTCTAGAGCAGACCCTGTTTACGCCTTGACGTGGTCACGAAGTCGCAGTAACTCTTGTCACTGAAAGCCCCCTAAATCAGTAACTGCAAAAGGTCAGATTGCTGTATCCAATACTTTCGAACCTTGAGGACACTGGAGCCAAGACTGATTTTACCTGCACCAGCTCCCATTGCCGTACAAGGCCCCAAGTTGCGTCGAGAGAGCTTGTCACGCTTCGAGCCTTGACTGGAACCAACGCTGCTTGCAATCTAAAATATATAATCTGAAAATACAAAAATCTGAAACACTGATAATTATTTGTTGCATATCGAAAATCTTATTGAAATACTTATACAGTGAAACCTGTTTTTAAAGACCACCACTGGGACCAAGAAAATGGGGTCTTTAAGGAGGGCCGGACTTTGAATTCAGGTAATACGATACGTTTTGACAAAATTTTAAGCGTACTTAATTTTATCAATAGAATTGGAATTTATTTGATAATTACCTGATTATCACTGAAAAGGCTTTTATATAGATATAATAAAAAGCATGTGTGTACTTACTTTTTTATAATATGTTGAGGAAGACAGTGAGATTTATATATATTTTAATAAATGAAATTAGAATATGTTTAAATATTAAAAAAATTGAAAAATATAATACAATTTTGCTTTACGTGGTAGGTACTTTATTATTTTTTAAAATAGGATGTAATAACAGATTGTTTAACAGCTACATTTTGGGATAATTTATTTAATCGCTTCTGTACACATGTCAGATGTTTAAATTGTTCATCATCCCCACCTGCACGGAATAATTAAGCAAGGTGTTAAAACCTTTTGCTTCATTGAAAGTGATTGCAGTTTTTTGTGATGTGTTTTCATCAGAAGATGATATATTTTCACTGCAATCAGTTTGTTCATTCTTATTTTCAGATTGCGTCACTGATGTACTAAATTGTTCATGAATAGGAAAAAATAAGATTAAGAATTCGCGGTCGTTAAAATAGGATTTTAAATAAATTTGTTTCTTATACAAAGCGGTCGTTGGTTGCGTCAGGCAGGTGGTCGTTCAATAAGGAAAATGAAGCATTATTTATAATTATAGGGTACTCGGGCCCGCTAAGACAGGGTCGACAAGACCAGGTGGTCGTTAAATACGGGGGTCGTTCAACACAGGTTTTACTGTATAGCCATTCCAAAATAAATTTCCAATTTTTATCATAAGAGAATAGACATGTAACATACTGGATAATACCATCCTGATCCTAACGTAATTTACAATTTTAAGACTAACCAGGAGCGGCCTATTCAAACCAATTTGTTTCTTTTCCTTAAGTGAACTTTCAAATTAGCAGAGCTTTTCCCGAACAAATTTCTAAAGGTGGACTGATCCCCATTTTCTCCAGCAACCCGATTCGTTTCATCTAATGGAAGAAGTCATTAACAACTCTTCAGAAAGGCAGCTTTCTGGTGAACTTAAAGGGACATCTGATCAATGCCTTGACGACTTCGATCTATCGATAGATTCCCGTAGTTTAATAATTATGGAAAACTAATTTACATTTAGTTTTATTTTTAGATTCTTCCCCCGGCACAAAAAAAAATTCGATTACAAATCCAGATTGCAATTCTTAATGAATAAGTTCTAAATCTACCAAATTATTTTTTTTAATTTAGAAAAAAAATTGCAATATCCTGAGAAATTATCAAAATTCGGAAGTTTCCCCTAGTTTGATACTGTTCAGCAGGCAAGTATAAAAATGGAAATTGTACCGCCACCATTTTCTTAAATACTCAGTCTTTCGAAAATTAGGCGTACGACAACCGTTTATGCTCTTTCAGGCTTGAACTACGACCAGGGCCCGCTCAAGGACTGTTTTACAGCTAAGAACGAAACCGTAGAAAATCTTTCTCTTCGTAGATAAAAAAAAAAAAAAAGTGGCATCTCATTCGACTGGTATGCCTTGTAAAATTGTAGGTTAAGATTGTAGTTTCTCTTTCAGCTGTTGAAAAATTGATTTAACTCAGTGGCGTAGCCACGGGGGAGGTTACAACACCCCCACCACCACTCATTAGGAATTTTTTGTCATGCAAAATGCACGTTCTTCACTAATCATACACACGTATACATATATATATATAGGGGTCTTTTACTTTAACACCCAAAATGCTGTCTCTTAAATATGTCCTGGTTGCCTGCCTCTAGAGCAGACCCTGTTTACGCCTTGACGTGGCTCACGAAGTCGCAGTAACTCTTGTCACTGAAAGCCACCTAAATCAGTAACTGCAAAAGGTCAGATTGCTGTATCCAATACTTTCGAACCTTGAGGACACTGGAGCCAAGACTGATTTTACCTGCACCAGCTCCCATTGCCGTACAAGGCCCCCAAGTTGCGTCGAGAGAGCTTGTCACGCTTCGAGCCTTGACTGGAACCAAAGCTGCTTGCAATCTAAAATATATAATCTGAAAATACAAAAATCTGAAACACTGATAATTATTTGTTGCATATCGAAAATCTTATTGAAATACTTATATAGCCATTCCAAAATATATTTCCAATTTTTATCATAAGAGAACAGACGTGTAACATACTGGATAATACCATCCTGATCCTAAGATAATTTAGAATTTTAAGACTAACCAGGAGCGGCCTATTCAAACCAATTTGTTTCTTTTCCTTAAGTGAACTTTCAAATGAGCAGAGCTTTTCCTGAACAAATTTCTAAAGGTGGACTGGTCCCCATTTTCTCCAGCAACCCGATTCGTTTCGTCTAACGGAAGAAGTCATTATCAACTCTTCAGAAAGGCAGCTTTCTGGTGAACTTAAAGGGACATCTGATCAATGCCTTGACGACTTCGATCTATCGATAGATTCCCGTAGTTTAATAATTATGGAAAACTAATTGGCATTTAGTTTTATTTTTAGATTCTTCAATACTTGCAGAGGTCAACACAGAACAGGCCACCTGCCGGCAGAAGATGTTGCTGCAAGCGAGATTAAGCTACTATCCTTAATTCGAAAGCAAAGTCTACCAGAAGACTTTCTCAAAGGATAGTAATAGTATTTAAGTAACTTCTAATGAACTGAAATCCATCTTGCTTTTTTTTATATAAAAAAATTTAACGTTATTAGAGTAGGAGGTCGTTTACGGAACTCTGAATTGAGCTATGGTAGTAAGTTGCCTACTGTATTGCTCAGGAACCACGCCATCTCAAAATTAATTTTGCTAGATGTACATAAATGTAATGATCATGTAGGAGCTCAAGAACTTCCACATTTAACTAGACAATAATTTTACCCATTGGAGGAAGAAATACTGATAGAAATGTTGTCCATCATTGTGTAACATGTGCTAAATTTAATCAAAAATTTTTTGATGAGAAAAGGGCGATTTGCCCAAAGAAAGATGCAACCCATATTACCCATTTAATACCACTGGAGTCGATTTCTGCGGCCCCTCCTTCATTAAAAAAAGGGGGTATTGGTCAGTATTCAAATGGTCAGAATTAGCACAGTATAAAACTGCTAAAGCAAGTTGTGATCTAATTCGGCCTTTGCGCTCTATCTTTGAAATTGGTAGATTAATGTTTTTTTCTGTTTAATGCTTGGATATTTTTACCAATTTTCTACCAAGTTATTTTTAACCATCGTGAACACACAACTATAACTTATATTATACAACAAAACTAAACTATTTTACAATATCCTTTCAAAAATTAATTTCTGCGTGAAGTATTGAATCATGAAATTTACACAAATTAATTTTTATAGGGCCCAATGCAGATTCCATGTTTCGATATTTCACATTTTAAAGCAACATAGTGCAACTACACGGTTGCCGGATTGCCGTGTAATCTATACTTCCTCCACTGTTGGAATAGAAGCCAATATACCAGTGATTTTGCAATTTGAGATTCTGCAGTCGATCCCCGGCAAACATTAAAACTATTGGCCATACATTTTCTCTTGCCGATAGGTATCGGTGACTAAAACTGATTAAAATTTAATCCTAATTTTTAAAAAAGTCTAAATTTTTTGTGTTGTCGAACAAGTGTACTAATTTTAACCCGAAATTTTCTAGCGATGTATAACAGTATTGCAACATAAAATACAATTTCCCCATCATCTTCCTTTAGCAGTTGTATACTTATTTTCTGACCTTCCGCATTTTACAATGGTAATTTGCTTCCTTAAATCAAGCAATTTATGTAAAGTATTAAAGGCCAGGTATATAAAGGCCAGGCCATCAAAAGCTTCAGGCAATACCTTTTTCCCGGCATTCCAAGTACCAAGCATTAAGAGCTAAAGCAAGTGAAACTTCAAAATTCCACGAAACCCATATCTAATAATTTTAGAGATAAATGTGCAGAAACTTTTAGAGAAAATTTAAGTTTTGGAGCTTCCTGAAATAAGAAACCCTTTTTTGTTGCGACGACATAATTTTTCCATCGTTCTATTTCTTAATTCTTGTAGTGAGGGATAAATAAATCAGTTGTGATTACACTGGCGTAAATGAGCATGCAGTATTTGAGGGGGGGGGGATGTCTTATTGTAGTCGCCTTCCATTTTTAGTGGACCCCAGTGGGAGGGAGTCTGACTTTACCCAGGTGGTCCCCCAACATCTAACCAATTTCACAGGGACCCACCCCTTCAATCGGCACCCCTAGAGGTATCGTTTAACAACTTGGAAGGCACGACGGATTTTACGTGCACCAGCTCCCATTAGCGTAAACGGTCTCGCAGCAGTCGAGCCGAGAGGAAGTTGACCGTACCAAGCACTGGCCAAGCCGGGTGCTGCTTCACTTGATGTGTTCTTATGGAAACCGAGTTGAGCGTGCAGACCACTGCGGGACAAGCACTGAATGTTCCGCCAGCTGGTTGCGTTTTCAGTTGTAGCAGATACACCAAAGGGCGCAGAAAATTTCCCCATTCAATTCACAATTACTGAAAATTTGAATACATTTTTCATAGTTTAAAAATTTAAAAGACAGAAAAATTGAAATTTGTCCCCCCCCCCCCAAATCATAACTTTAACCAAGTATGGCAAAATTTTTGACGATAACAGGGATGAGGACAGCGGGACCACTTTTAAACACGTTAAAAACTTTGAAATATGGAACTGTCCCGCGTAATATGGGACGGTAGTTCCTGAGATAGCTAGAAGTAAGCTAGGAACTAGAATAGTGACCCTTTTGACTCACTGAATTATGGACGTTTAAAAACGTCTAGTGCTTTATTACAAGTATCACGTCGAGACCTTGACACGGGATATCCTTTTTATGAATCGTTAGACAGTGTATGTTCAAGATAATGCGGGCTACATTTTCAGATTACCAAATTTGCATTTTTTGCCAAAGCCAAATTCCTGACTGCTGTGAAGAATCACCTACAAAACTTTAGACGACGCGGTCGAAATGGTTTTTAGAAAATTTAGGCAGTTAAAATCTTCTACAAGAAGAGCTCTTGAAAAGAACTTCAAATGACATCAGTGCTTTTTAATAACGTGTGGACGAAATGCCAGAAGACTAACTTATGCAATTAGCTGAAAGAAATATTGTGGCTGTTGCTATTAAGAACGGAAATCATGAGGCTCTTCTGCTAAATTTTTTAATAAACGTAATATATTCCTTAAATCAGTATTTCGCAAGTGTAGAATACGGAAAATCCCTTTTTCGACATTAAGCGCAAAAAAGCGATTTTACCTTCTACAGACCACATCGAGATCCAGGAATACTTTATATTAGTGGTTGCATATTTTTCTCCTAATGCGTTAGTTGCAGGATATTAGCCATTCAAATGGGGAAAATAATTTTTTTGCACAATTTCAACTGTGTTTCTAATTGGGAGCATGCGTCATTTCTGACTATAATTTACTGATGGGTAGTTTGAATAAAAAATGAAATATTAAGAATTAATAAGATTTATTTTTCAATGTAAGTAATGATATGAATTAAGTTTGAAGTGGGGAGGGGTGTATCAAGATAGCATTGAAAATATTTATGAAAATGCTTATTTTCCTTATAGCCCCCCCCCCCAATTTCTTAATGATAAAAATGAGACTTCTCTTTCAAACAATCAAGTCATCTTTTAACTTTATCTGCTCATTTTTTTCAAGTGAATATTGATAAAAATTAAACATACATAAAAATTTTATGTATATATGCGTGTAAAAATTAAATCTGTATATATATGTACGTGTGTGTAAAAGTTGAATGTATATTACGTGAGTGTAAAAATTGAATGCATGTACGTGTGTAAAACTTGAATATATGTATATGTTTGTAAAAATTAAATGTGTATGTTTGTAAAAATTAAATGTGTATGTTTGTAAAAATTAAATGTGTATGTTTGTAAAAATTAAATGTGTATGTTTGTAAAAATTAAATGTGTATATGTTTGTAAAAATTAAATGTGTATATGTTTGTAAAAATTAAATGTGTATGTGTTTGTAAAAATTAAATGTGTATGTGTGTGTAAATATTAAATGTGTATGTGTGTGTAAATATTAAATATGTGTACATATGTGTGTAAATATTAAATATGTGTACATATGTGTGTAAATATTAAATATGTGTACATATGTGTGTAAATATTAAATATGTGTACAGATGTGTGTAAAAATTATGTGTAGAGTAAAAATTATGTAGAGTGTAAAAAAATGTGTAGAGTAAAAATTAAATATGTGTAGAGTGTAAAAATTAAATATGTGTAGAGTGTAAAAATTAAATATGTGTAGAGTGTAAAAATTAAATATGTGTAGAGTGTAAAAATTAAATATGTGTAGAGTGTAAAAATTAAATATATGTAGAGTGTAAAAATTAAATATATGTAGAGTGTAAATATTAAATGTGTATATATATATATGTAAATATTAAATGTATATATATATATATGTAAATATTAAATATATATATATGTAAATATTAAATGTATATATATGTAAATATTAAATGTATATCTATATGTAAATATTAAATGTATATCTATATGTAAATATTAAATGTATATCTATATGTAAATATTAAATGTATATATGTAAATATTAAATGTATATCTATATGTAAATATTAAATGTATATCTATATGTAAATATTAAATGTATATCTATATGTAAATATTAAATGTATATCTATATGTAAATATTAAATGTATATATATGTAAATATTAAATGTATCTATATGTAAATATTAAATGTATCTATATGTAAATATTAAATGTATATATATGTAAATATTAAATGTATATATATGTGTAAATATTAAATGTATATATATGTGTAAATATTAAATGTATATATATGTGTAAATATTAAATGTATATATATATGTATATATTAAATGTGTATAAAAATTAAATATGTATATATAAATGTGTATAAAAATTAAATATGTATATATAAATGTGTATAAAAATTAAATATGTATATATAAATGTGTATAAAAATTAAATATGTATATATAAATGTGTATAAAAATTAAATATGTATATATATGTGTGTGTGTAAAAATTAAATATGTGTATATATGTGTGTAAAAATTAAATATGTGTACATATATGTGTGTAAAAATTAAATATGTGTATAAATGTGTGTAAAAATTAAATATGTGTATGCATGTGCGTAAAAATTAAATATATGTAGTGTAAAAATTAAATATATGTAGAGTGTAAAAATTAAATATATGTAGAGTGTGTGAAAATTCAGGGGAAGGAAACTGCAGAAGGAAAGAGGAGAGTAGAAAACAGGAGTGAAAGATCGCTGGGGCCCCGGGATTGCGACACCCGTAAGTACCTAAAGAAGGTGCTCCCCCTGAGGGGGTATAGTGATATGTATAGTGTAAAAATCAAATATGCGTATATATGTGTGTAAAAATCAAATATATGTATACATGTGTGTAAAAATCAAATATGTGTATACATGTGTGTAAAATTTAAATATTTGTATATATGTGTGTAAAATTTAAATATTTGTATACATGTGTAAAAATTAAATTTGTATAAAAATTAAATATATATAAATATAATTTAAGTACATAAAAATATATATTGATATTAATAAAATCTTAATTCTATTTTCCCAATTGGGAACTCTAGCCTGTAAAAGGTTTATTCATGAATGATGGTGCAAGATTTTTCTAAATAAACATACCTTTATGGAGGAGAGGCCTGGATACGCCCACCGGGAAACTTTCCTGTATGCCGATCCCTTTCACATGCCTGTCGTAATAAATGTATGTAAATATGTATGTTTGTTCAGAATAAAATGTAAGTGGTCTGCCGTCTACATATATTTCCCGGGCCAGTGTGATTATTTGTATCCGGCCCTGATGAAGAGTGAATATAATTTCTTCCGAGAAATTAGTCTGCTGAGATGGTCAGTATTCTAGTTCCCAGCTTACTTGGCTATTTTGTGTAAATGAATTTCAGACGTTTACAAACGTCTAGCGCTTTATTACAAGTACCTGGTAAAGACCGTTACACAATATTATACCCTTTTCACGAATCGTGTCTTGCTAAAACTACGCTATTGCCTCTCAATTTGCTCGTATTAAATCGAGGCAAGTTTGTTCCTGAAGGCTGTGCTTTATTTTATACAAAACCCGAACCTCTTGGTAATATTTGCTACAGGCCTCGCGCTGCCTTACCCCCTTTGTGCCCAGATATTTTAATACCAACAATATTAAAATTATTTCCGATGTCAACTTCTTGAACAAGGGATTTCTTTTAAAATCATTATGTATAAAAATTGAAATGTCCACATCCTATTGGGTCACGTTAAAATTTCAGTTGATGTCGAATATTCGTGAATAAAGGCTGAGAAAAATAAATAACATTTTCGACCGATAGCGAAAATGCCGTCCAAAAAAAAGGGGGGGGTAACTAGGCATAAATGGGTTACACCGGCCAATGCATCGTGAGTAACGCAAACGCGTACCTACTTGCTATAAAGGGAGCCTTGGTGGCCCAGAGACCCACAAGAATAACTTTTTCCATTCTGCAAGACTTGACAAACAAGACGTTCAAACAGAACTTTACACTGGAATTCGCAGAAGATTCTAGGGACAAGAGCTGGGGCATTATCATCGCGAACAGTTCTAATGTTCCTGATGCCCCGAGAAAAGCAGCAGTCACATGCTTCAGACTGCTGACAAAGCATGGTTGTTTGAGATCCCATCTCTTCAGTATCGGCGATGCCGATTCACCGGAATGTAGTGTGTACGACTCGTCAACAGACGACAGCCGATCCTCTGCGCCTGTGTCCTGAACTAAGCGGTGCTCATTGTACTATCGAAAAATACTGGAAGGCTCGTATACTCATGGCATAAGAGCTATGTGTATGGCATTTGTTAAATAAATAATAAAAGCAATAAAGAAAAATACTAACGCACTGTCTAAAATTTAGAGGGCTGGATATCAAGCCCCATGTTCTCTCCCCTGACTGCGGTCTTGGCTACGGTATTTTTCGAAGACGCTCACTCGCGACTGAGGTACTACCGAAGAGATAATATACTACCTAATAATCTGTTGCCATTCTTAAATCTTTTTTTGACAGTGTGCCGACATTGAGTTTTAGCAATTCGTAAAATCGGGACGTTTTTACAAAAGAAATGAAAAAAATCCTTGCTGGTAAATTTCGACAGTAAAAACATCAATAGAAATTTAAGAATAACTCTTGAGATGCTGTTAAACAAGAAAATATTTCGTTAATTTTAATCAGCATTCATACATATAAAAAATTCTATTGTTAAATACGAGATACAGTATGTTGTAATCACTTTCTATAGCCACTCATTTCACGTTCATATTTCACTAAAAAGATTTCTCATGCAGCTTTCATGTAAATTTGACATTAGAAATGGATTCAAACTTGAAAAAACCATTGTCTTTATCATAAATCAAACACTGAACCAAATTTAAATTGCAAGTCAGCTTTTGATCTTAGCCGGAAGATTTATATAATAGAATGCCGAAGAAAAGAGAAAAAATTGTCATTGACCAGAAGGATGGAAAAAAATTAAAATTGAATGCTTGAGCATAATTTTCGGTACAATGCTACCCCCCCCCCCATGAGGAATTTTTTGTCAGGTAAAATGCACGTTCTTCACTAATCATACACACGTATACATATGAGTTTTAGTCGTAACCTTCCCCCCCAATGAAAAATTTCTCGCTGTGCCCCCAGGTTTAACCTATACACATTTCTTTTACTTTAACACCCAAACTGCTGTCTCTTAAATATGTCCTGGTTGCCTGCCTCTAGAGCAGACCCTGTTTATGCCTTGACGTGGCTCACGAAGTCGCAGTAACTCTTGTCACTAAAAGCCACCTAAATCAGTAACTGCAAAAGGTCAGTCAACTGTACCAATACTTTCGAACCTTGAGGACACTGGAGCCAAGACTGATTTTACCTGCACCAGCTCCCATTGCCGTACAAGGCCCAAGTTCCGTCGAGAGAGCTTGTCACGCTCCGAGCCTTGACTGGAGCCAACGCTGCTTGCAATCTAAAATATATAATCTGAAAATACAAAAATCTGAAACACTGATAATTATTTGTTGCATATCGAAAATCTTATTGAAATACTTATATAGCCATTACAAAATAAATTTCCAATTTTTATCATAAGAGAACAGACGTGTAACATACTGGATAATACCATCCTGATCCTAAGATAATTTACAATTTTAAGACTAACCAGGAGCGGCCTATTCAAACCAATTTGTTTCTTTTCCTTAAGTGAACTTTCAAATTAGCAGAGCTTTTCCTGAACAACTTTCTAAGGTGGACTGGTCCCCGTTTTCTCCAGCCACCCGATTCGTTTCGTCTAATGGAAGAAGTCATTAACAACTCTTCAGAAAGGCAGCTTTCTGGTGAACTTAAAGGGACATCTGATCAATGCCTTGACGACTTCGATCTATCGATAGATTCGCGTAGTTTAATAATTATAGAAAACTAATTTACATTTAGTTTTATTTTTAGATTCTTCAATAAATGCAGAGGTCAACACAGAACAGGCCACCTGCCGGCAGAAGATGTTGCAGCAAGTGAGATAAAGCTACTATCCTTAATTCGAAAGCAAAGTAACAGACTTTCTCAAAGGATAGTAATAGTGTTTAAGTAACTTCTAATGAACTTAAATCCATCTTGTTTTTTTATATAAAAAAATGAAACGTTATTAGAGTAGGAGGTCGTTTACGAAACTCTGAATTGAGCTATGATAGTAAGTTGGCTACTGTATTGCTCAGGAACCACGCTATCTCAAAATTAATTTTGCTAGATGTACATAAATGTAATGATCATGTAGGAGCTCAAACACTTCCACATTTAACTAGACAAAAATTTTACCCATTGAAGGAAGAAAGACCGATAAAAATGTTGTCCACCATTGTGTAACATATGTTAAATTTAATCCAAAATTTTGTGATGCAAAAATGGGTGATTTGCCCAAAGAAAGATGCAACCCATATTACCCATTTAATACCACTGGCGTCTATTTCTGCGGCCCCTCCTTCATTAAAAAAATATGTCAAAGAAAGGGACCACACCAAAAAATTTATATTGCAATATTTGTTTCGCAATAAGTGCAATACAGTTTGAGATCTTTTCAGATTTTAACTTCAAATGCATTATTTATTGCTGCCTTAAAGATTTCCCGAAGAGGCAAAATTGCAACAATTTTTTTCGGTCGCAATTTTGTCGGAGCACATAACGAGTTGAAACGCTTAGCTAATTCAGTTCACTATCGTAATAAAACATTGGCCAAATATCTTACTTGGAAAACATTCCATAAAAAAATTCATACCCCGCAAATCTCTTCACTTGGGTGGTCTTTGGGAGGCTGGGGTAAATTCGTTTGAAATTCATCTTTCGCGATCAATTGGAAATCTAAAATTGACATATGAAGCATTTTTAATAATCACCAATCAGATAGGAGGTATATTAAATTCTCAGGTGATGCTAATGACGTACAAGCACCAACATCCCCACATTTTCTGATAGGTAGGCCAATTTTAAACATTGTTGAACCTAATTTAACAGATTATCAGAAAATACATTCAGTAGATGACAGGGCAGCGCATAAATAACTCAAGGTGTATTGAGAAGATGGCAAAAGAGACTGCCTTAATCACTTGCAGCAAAAGTGATTTTTACCAAACATAACTTCTGAAGGTACAATGCTCATCGTGAAAGGAGATAGCATGCCCCTTAAACTCTTGGTTGAAAAGATCATATGGCAAAGATAATACGATTCGTGTATGTTTAGTAAAAACAAACTTTGTGTATACAAGTGGCCTATTACTAAGCAGGCTGTACTTCCATTACTTAGTAAATAATTTGATAAACAAGTTTTTTACTGTGCATATATCTCATGGAGTTTAAATGTTTAATACTGTATTGATTAAAAAATTATTTTCATTTAATAATTCAAATAGTCTTTCTTGTTCATTATAGTTCTTATAGTTTTAAGTAGTATGCAGATTGCGTTTGCAAAGTCTGTAAAGACATTGCAAGGCCGGACGGTACTGTTAAAGCTCTAATTGCATAATTATTCTAAATCAAGATTCCACCGGCCTTCACCAACGGCGCCAATCCCATTTTTATTGGCAACCTTTTAACTTCCAGTCCCTTCCTTGCATCCAGCAATTTGGCTCTTACGTGAGCAATCATTCAATCGATTTATTATCCACTACAATGGAGCAGTATTTTTCTCATAGTTGAGAAGTTGTAAATAGATGTACAGTAAAATTGTTTTTTATAACTCCTGCAATCCATATGCTCGACGAGTAACAGATGGTTTCATTAATTTTCTTCGATATTATAACAATTTCTACCATTTTTAAATATGAGAAATAGCATCTCGCACATAAAGGTTCGTGATGTGCAACTCTCGCACATAAAGGTTCGTGATGTGCAACTCTCGCACATAAAGGTTCGTGATGTGCAACTCTCGCACATAAAGGTTCGTGATGTGCAACTCTCGCACATAAAGGTTCGTGATGTGCAACTCTCGCACATAAAGGTTCGTGATGTGCAACTCTCGCACATAAAGGTTCGTGATGTGCAACTCTCGCACATAAAGGTTCGTGATGTGCAACTCTCGCACATAAAGGTTCGTGATGTGCAACTCTCGCACATAAAGGTTCGTGATGTGCAACTCTCGCACATAAAGGTTCGTGATGTGCAACTCTCGCACATAAAGGTTCGTGATGTGCAACTCGCACATAAAGGTTCGTGATGTGCAACTCGCACATAAAGGTTCGTGATGTGCAACTCGCACATAAAGGTTCGTGATGTGCAACTCGCACAAAAAGGCTCAATTTGTGCAACTCGCACAAATTGAGATACAGTTGCAGTTATTTATAAAGTTATATACAATATATACAAATATTTACAATATATACAAGTAAAGATAGGAGCCCTGCTGAATATGCAAGTGAAATATAGGAGTCCTGCTGAATATACAAGTGAAGAAAAGGAGCCCTGCTGAATGTACAAGTGAAGAAAAGGAGCCCTGCTGAATGTACAAGTGGAGAAAAGGAGCCCTGCTGAAAGTGATGTAATGAATGACCCACACCCTGAAAGGCTGTTTCCACCGTCGACCAGTTCCGTTCTGTTCGGAGAGGACGCTGCTCGGAGGACCCCTGCATCCTCGCGCCCAGTGGACCGGGGTAGGGGGACTCTGTTCGGATTCTCCGTCCGTGGTGCGATCGCTGACGAGGGAAGGAGGGGGGTGGAGGAGAAGGAAAGATCGTCTTGGGCGTGTTGCATGTGCGCTTGGAGATGGCCTTCCATCCGCATGTTCACAATATCTACCCGTTTCGGCAGCAGCAACTCTGATTGGAGAATGAAAAAAGGATAACGTACAGGGTTACTATTCCCTGGCGGTATTTTTTCCTGATTTCCGTCCGTAGTACGTAGGAGTCTTAGTACGTAGTAGAGAGTTATTTTATTGTTCTCAATTTTGATTTGAAGATCATCATATTATCTATGGTAGGAATATGGATTTCGATAAGCTCCCTGATAGTTACGACTATAAGCTGATAAAATCTCAAGAAAATGAATTTTCTTTTCAACTTTCAAAGATTGTTTAATTTGTTCATTGTTTTAGGTAATAGTAAATATTAAGCTATTTCACAATATAGAATTATTTTAAAAAATAAGTCAAAAAGTCGGAAAAGAATGTACAGAACTATCGAAATTTAAATTTTCATATTAATAGCTATCATGGTTATGCTTAGGGCAGTTTTATTTGGAGCCACAAAAATTATCAAACATGCTGAGAAAACTATTCAGAATTAGGCATCTGTGGTTACCATAAGCGGTACGAAAAAAGAATACATTAAGAAAAAATTCTTGATAATTTTCAAAAAGTTACACTTTTTAAATTTGTATACGACCCCCGCCCCCAACAAAAAATTTCTGAATTAGTAAAATGTGCCCATACACTAATGAAGTGATGGACAAAATGTGAAAATTTTACCCTAAAATGTGTCAGATATGAAGATAAATATATGCTGACTTAAACCACTTTTCAATGCCTCTAAAATAGAAAAAATTTGCATTTCTGGGGCGTTACAGAAATTACGAAAGAACATCAGGTTTATTGATAGCGTGCAAAAAAGCCTTTGTTTAAATATCTCGTTTTGAGACGTTTTATGATAAAAGGCTGAAATTTTGTCCATACTACATTAGTATTGGAGGGCACATTTTGCTAATGAAGATTTTTTTGTACGACGTAGTATACAAATTTAAGATGTGTAACTTTTTAAAAATTAAGGAGAAAAACATTTTATTTCCTTATTTTTAACATTTTTTTCACTTTACATTGCTCATTTATCTCTTATAAAAAAAGAATTAAAGCCGGTTCCCACCTTTTTTGATCACTGTATTTTACAGGATTTTTAAATTAGAAATTAAAAAATATATATAAGAACTGTTAAATAACTATAAAACGTACTATTTATTGTGAATGAATACTATGCTTAAAAATAACACATTGTAATGTGGAAATAACACTGTCAAACTCTGTTATAACGAGGATGAAGGGTCAGGGACACTTTGCTCGTTAAATCGAAGTGCTCGTAATAACCGGGTTTACAGTAAATTCCGATCTTTAAACAATAAGCCAACCATTTAATTTAAACTCCATCATTAAATCTGTGCTCGCATTAAGTAACCGAGTTCGATTGCATAGACGTGTAATCGCAAATGCATTGATAATTAAAAAAAAAAAAAAAAAAAAACATGAAAGAAAAAAAACTTTTCGTTTTTAAAATTATTTGGCGCTCTCACACAATTGATTAATTGCCAAGTGTGGTAATCCCGTCAACTCTGTTCTCTTGTCAAATCAGAGAGTTGCTGATGCCGAAACGGGTAGATATTGTGAACATGCCTTCCATCCAGGGAGGTAGAGAGCTGGAGAGAAACGTTGAACGGCACTCAGCTTGAAAAGTG
>JAWZYV010005963.1:0-10142 GCA_038373885.1 Cheiracanthium punctorium | reverse complement strand
TTGTGTGTTTCTTTTGAATGATCCATTTCCAGTTTTGAATTTGCTGTTTTTTCAGTTAAATATATCCCTCTGTTTTAGGTATCACTTTATCAAGTATGTTCAAACATAAAATTAAATTCTATCCCATGCATATTATAGATAGAACTTTAGTGGTATATATAGCCGGATGTCCGGCAGAGAAATCGAATATCAGGTAGTTATGATTCGGATATCCGACGGTATTTCGGAAATTGAAAAATCGGCCGGATACCTGATACTTTCCGGATATCCGTTATATCCCTAATTTTAACGCCCCCACTCTCGCCAACCTAAAAAATCGCTGCACTTTGGCGAACTCTGCAGTTATGGGTCTCTAATACTTAAAAAAAGTTTCGGCGCTCCCAAAAGAACTAAATGAAAACTAAAGTGAACAAATTTGCGATAAGCTTACCAGTTTAGGAATTTGACGACACTTATTACCAAAACTACATTAATTGGCAACCCAAAATAAATAAATAAGTAATGGAATGTTGTACTTACACGTTGTTCAAAATCGTCATTTTAAATCTAAATCACAGTTGCCATATAATATATAGACGATAATACAAAATATCGTCTGCATATCTTTATTGTATTGGGGATATTTTGAGTGCTCATGTACAAAAACTATAAATCCTACATAGACCCTTTTTCATAGTTTACCCTGGCAGTAGATAAGAATTACATATATGAATTTCGCAGAAATCGATGCATATTTACGAAAGTTAGAGCACGGACAGACGGATACATATACAAACCGAAATCATGAACAATTTTCAACCTTGAAGGAAAGTGTTGATAAAAGGTTAAAAATTGATTAATTATTAATGGCAAAAATTTTGCGATATATGACTGCTCAATCGTTAATCACAAATTTCACGAATAACAAGTGACTAGTCATGAGTTAGGTTGATTAATGATATTTTTAGATTAATGATTGATGGATCAATCGTCAATCATTTTTGCCCAACACTGGTAGTAATCATCATTTGAACATCATGCCACATTATTCAAGCCAAAAAGCCGTTCCTGCCACATAGCAATTTATTCGAGTTCAATCAAATTGTCTCTCACCTCTGTTTATCTATATGTGCATACATCAATGCATCGATTTCTGATGATATAAAGTATTTCAGACTTTAAACTACTCCTTTACAAAACAGGTGTAATCTAGACCTATTATTACTGTAAAAAAATAATAGGGAACAAAATTTAAAAAGCATGTTTTGGTTTAATATGCATTTTCTCGATAAATAAAGGGAGCATACACAAAGTGCGTGTTAGAAATCAAGATTTTCGAAAATTCGCATTTCTTTATTTCGGAGAAAACACTGGCCGATCACACTACGGTATTAATACTTTCAGTTCCGGGGCGTCCTCACGCTCACATGTACACAGTATGGTAGAAAATTTAAAATGTATCGCTATCCAGTCGTAGTTTTTCAAACAAAAAATTGCTTGTGTTCTCAAAAAACGCATTTTGAAAGAAAACTTAAAAAATAGAAGCTGGCCTTTGAAGTGTATTCTTCCAACAGAAGAGCTTTGCTCAAGAATAATTACTTTTTATATAGTATGCAGACTTCTCCATACTTTGTTATTGCCGCTGTCTGATAAATTGAAATATCTTAATTCCGCGAGAACAGTAACCCTCATATAATATTTAAACGAAAAAGAATTGTTTTAAAAACTTTTTTTTCAAATCAAACAAATTGGCTTTCAACCGCCGTTTGTCTAGATGCACGTATATGTCGATCGTTGATAATATACTACATGCATTATTTCACTCTTAAAATACTGCAACAAAAATATGTAATAATCAAAACTGCTTAAAGGCAACGCTCCTTAACAAACAGATGCAATCCTGTGGGTGGCAACTGACCCATTACTAATGCGATAAAGTTTGCACCCAGCTTTGATCAGCTTATTACACATTTTTAAATATATATGTTATCGATAAATCTCGGAAGCAACTTAAAAATCCCCTGTCAAAACAATGTGTAGATTTTTTAGCCATTTTCTCATATAGAAGCATACGATGCGTGTAAAAAATTTACTATTCCGTATTCCGTCGCATCGTGCAACAGAATACGGAATAGTCTCGTATCGTAGGAATAGTTCCGCATCGTGCATCTCTATTTTTGTTTTACCTCACAAATAGAGTAATAGTTCAATAGAGAGTGTTGTAGTGTAATTAAAAAGTAGTTTGGGGAACACACAAATCCCAACAAGCAGCAATACTGTAAGAAATACCGGTAATATTACCACACATATTGCTGTAAAATTATACAGCACTGTGTGTTTTAAATTCACTCTACGTCGGTTTTGAGTTGCTAAGACATTGATAGAGCCAACCACTTACAACCTATGGCAATGATTGTATGGTAACTAGCACAATTTACATCACAACATGTCGGCGTTGCGTTTACCCACACGTTGTGCTGTAAAATAATATAGCACTGTGTGTTGTAAATCTACTCACAAAATGACGCAATGACGCTGATAAGCCAATGACGAAGAACAATGTATAGCAAATTGGCACAGTCTACAGCACGACGTGTGGATAAGCGTAACGCAAACATCACAACGTGTTAGGGTTACGTTTACCCATATGTTGTCTTGAAATCATTTTTTTCAGTGTAAGGAGAGTGTTAGCTCCTATAGTCTACCTCCGTGTTCTTGAAATACGCCTTCAAAACAACGTCACGTGATTTGTACAATTCTTTTGATTTCGCTTGTAATTTTTAATTCGGGATCATTTAGCCAACAACGGTATTTAAATCGATAAATCCATGTGTTTAAGTGAAAAAAGCCATGTATTTAAGTTTTGATACTTGAAACGTCGTGACTTAAGCTGTTTTTGAAATAACCAGTTGATCTCACACACGTGCATCACTCAGTACCGGATTGAGACAGCGCTGGGCCCGTAGCAAATGTTATCAAGGGGACCTATGTTCAGTGCGCTCCCAGAATGCTTTCTTTAATTTTCTTTCTTTGAGGGGGAGGAGTTCACTCTCACATGTGTTCACGTTAATTTATCTATACAGTAGTATAAATAAATTAACTGAGAAAAGAATGCTAATTATATTATTTTTTATTAGCTAGTGCCAGGGGCGTAGCCAGAAATTTTTCATGGGGGGGCTTACGACTACAGCAACTCATATATATGCATACGTGGGTGTGATAATGTAGTGAAGAATATACATTTTGTATGGCAAAAAATTCCTCATGGGGGGTTATGACCCCCATAACCCCCCCCCTTGGCTACGTCCCTGGCTAGTGCTAATTAATTAGTTAATATGATGCTAATTATATGGAAATAAAACTAAAACTTCCCACGTGTTAGATTTGCGAGGGGTCATCCCAACTAGGCTTGCCAACTTTTATACACAGGGGACATGGCTAACTTATACACAGGCTACATGGCTTATACACAGACTTTTATATTACGGGACTTTCCTCATTAAAATTCGGGACATGGCTAAAATAGGTGGGACACTGATTACTCATTACACAAAGGCGAGACAATTAAAATCAGATTTGACTTTATACTTAAAATGGTTTTATTGAATACTATGCTTACTACTACTTTGGCATAACTACACATAACACAGTTAACACTTTTAAAACAATCAAGAAAACTAATGAAAAATTAACTTTCAGTATTAGTCTTCCATCTCTCTTCTTTATAATTTAAACAAATAGTACCATCATTTGCAATTAAATTAGATAAACTTTTTATTTTCTTTCACAAACAAAGCAAAACCTTTTTAATCTGTCATTTAAAAAAATAACTAAAACAACCCATAAGAAGGTATCGATAACACGAAGTCTTAAATCACATATTCTATTAAAATTATAATAATTTTTTGTTGAAAAATAAACTTCATCTATATTAAACCACTTTTACAAAAATCATAATATTACTTATTTGTAGGGCCCCATAAAATATGCAAAAATGCGGAATTTTGCATGATTCGCAATTCTCCGCATAAACTACAACTCTTAGCATCACACCGCATTTTTCGGCAATTTTTTTTTTCTTAAATTTTTCTGAACATATTTTCTTTCAAAACCTCTTGAATGTTTATAATTGTCCAGATATGGACGTATCCAAAAAGCCAGAACCTAAGCTTTCATAGAGTGAATTGAAATTCATGAAAGCGGCTCAAGTGTTTGACCCAAAACAAATGTCCAACATATATGTTGATGATGAAGAATTTTTCAACAATATTCCAAGGGTATCCCAAGGAATGTTCCGCTGAAAACTTAGTAAGATTTTGGAATTCAGAGGTGGTTTCACAGAGGTTTCCAAAACTAACACTCAAAGCAAAGTTAGTACTCTCGGTTTTAATTAATTTTGTAGACCCTATGGGCAACCCTCGGCCCGCAGAACATATCAAACCCCATAAAGCCATTCAAAATCTCACATTAATCCCTGTTATACGGCCCGCGACTTCGTTAACATCCTAAAGTTTGTGTTGCTTCTTTTCAAAGGTTGCCCTTGCTGTAGACTGTGAAAGAGTAGTTTCCTGTTACGTCCAAATATTTACAAAACAAGGGCAGAGTTTGAAGGAATCATCGATTTCACGACTAACATCTCTTAAATAAACTTTAGAGAAAAAGTGAGACTCACACACTTATTTATTTTAATGTAAATTAAAATATTGCTTTGCTTTTTAACGTAGTTATTTCCCTACTCATACGCATTACTTGAGTTCATTTCTATAAATGCCGCATAATTTCAGAAAACTACAGCATCGATGCTGCATAGTTCCGAATAATTTCTCCATGTATTTTGTAGGGCCGTACTTATTTAGAAAATAAAGTTAAAGCATACAATCATTTCTGCTGAGATCCTTTTTATTTAGGAAAGAAACTTAATGTTTAAAATATCTTCTGAGTTCATTATGATTTATCAAATTATCAAATTACTTATTCTGTTTAAAAAGCGGCCCAAAAACGGGACATTTGGAGTTCCGCACACAACTTTCGCGGGACGTTTACTCTAAAGCCCTAAGAAAGGGACGTACCGGCTCTCGGGGGAAGGCTGGCTACCCTAATCCCAACTCTTCCTCCCCCTTGGGTGCGCTAATGTCTAGGTTTTCAGCTATAAAAAAATAACACAAATTTTACGAACTTTTCTTCATTTTATAGCAAATTTGAGCTAACAGCAGACAAATCTATTTCTCCAAGTACATTGGTGTGCGGAAAAAATGCCTCTCAAAATAAAAAATTTCTTTTTAATAATAGGTAGGGAGCTAAATATATAGTGAGACTGA
Source organism: Cheiracanthium punctorium (assembly GCA_038373885.1). Taxonomy (NCBI): domain Eukaryota; kingdom Metazoa; phylum Arthropoda; class Arachnida; order Araneae; family Cheiracanthiidae; genus Cheiracanthium; species Cheiracanthium punctorium. The sequence goes on along the minus strand of JAWZYV010005963.1, from coordinate 4,845 downwards.
CGATGTTTAGAGGTATTTATACCGAAAAATCAGTTTTTTTAAAGAATGTTAATGTTCATGGGTACATATTTCGAGTTCCTAACACCCACTCCTTTCCCCATATGCAAACATATACCTGAGAAGTTTGCATGCATAAAATATCAATTGTTCCTATAAAATTTTTAGAACCTTCGAAATCAAAATGTACTTAAGCACAGTTTTTTCCTGTCTGAAAATACATAGTTCTAAAATTACTCCATTACTTGGAAGGTCTTTAATAAATGCTAGGTTACATATTTTTATCTTCTGTTAATTTCATTTTTTAAATAGGTTAATTCATAAGAAGTCGAACTGAACTGAGGCTAGGTAGATCTAGCGCAATTAAACTTCTGCTATTCAAAATACATTGCATGAATGATACGCATTCAAACTGTACATGCCTGCAGAAGGGCACTGTTACTTCCACACACCGCTTGGAGCACCTCTAAAGGCCATTTCGTTTGTGTTTTACAAGCATGTGTGCATTACTTTTTAACCTACCTTCGTAAAAAGGATATAAAACATTTTGTTTAAAAAAATCTCAATAAGAAGATTGTATCTTTATAAAAAGAATAATCAATATAATAAAAATAATAAAAATAAAAAATGGGGATAAAACATTCAGTATCGTTTTACTTTCAAATGTTTTTGTAGGATGTAATAATTTTAAATGTGATCAAGTATTTTGTGAGTTTCTTTGTACAGTAAAAGTACCAGAAAGCCCTTTTTTTCAGTTTGCCTGGGGTTACGGTTTCCCGGATACCCCGACCTTCTTATTTTTGTGAAAAGATCTTTCCCGTTCTAATGATTTTATTTGAACGAACTTAATGACATTCACGACCTTGACCTGCGGTTTCGACTTGCCAAAAGCAGTTCTTTTATATTTAACGTGGTTAATTTCCGTGATTAATATAATTTATCAGAATCGTGGATTCTCAAAATATAAAAAAGATAGCTTACCTTCTACATATTATTACTGTTTGAAATAATAATTCGCCTATGTTAAAACATTGTAAAATTTAAAAAAATAAATGAATAAATGCATAAAAATTAAGCAAGCCAAATACCAAAAGCTTTCTAAGATGGCTTAACCCCTACTCCATACACCTTTGAATTTCGCCAAACCAACCCTACCCCCTCCTTTACTCTGAAACAGAAGAGCTTTGGGATAGCCCAACATCTAATTTAATACCATCCTCATATTTAGCACAAAACAAAATATTTTATGTCCAATATTTAAATAAAAATTATTGTTTCGTGGGAAATGTCTTTTTTCTTTGCGCCGCGTTTTTCCCCACATTCCTTTAGACCACTGCTCACGGGAAAATGCAGAAGATCAGCACGATATCCGGAGAAAATCTTCAGAAATCTTCAGAGATATTTCCTGTATACTGAGTCATTTTGAAAAGTTCGATTACAACTTCATTAAAAAATTCATTCGATTTGCTGCTGCAAAGCCCCTGAAATGATCGGGGCCGATATAGGCTACAGCCTACTTAGGCTAATGAATAATCCGGCCCACTGACGGATTAATGCAATTTTGCGGTTGGAGGCGAATAGTTGGAAGATTCACATACACATCCATTTTATGAAAGAGAAATAGGATTGTTTACATTAATTTCTTTTTTCTCGGGAGGGGAGGTCGCCCCCTCCGATTTTCTTTCTTTAATCCGTCATTGATCCGGCCCTGACTCTGTTCTTTCATTTTGGCACTTACAGTTTTCTTTCTATATTTTGTTTATTTATAGATTCATTCTTCAAATAAAGACAAACTTGTAACATTATTGATAAAGAACGAATATTTAAAAGGCTATACTTAGGTGGGTGGTGCAAGGGTTTGGATACCCCCTCCTCCAGTTGCGATGTCAACAAAAAAGATAGTGATGAAACATTTTTTTAAAAAAATGCTGCCTTTCCCACCAACGAAAACTTGAAGTTCTAGCCGCGGGACCCGTAACATTTACTACTTCTGCTGTATTGCTAATCCGGCACTGGCATCTCCACAATAGTAGATCACACATTTATTATCTATATCATTTGAATAATGCAAATTATTTTCCTAGAAGACATACCTTTTCAATTCTTTTTAATAATTAAGTGTCCTGCAGAAAACAAGCCTATCTATCACAATAAACTCAGATCGAACATTTTAAGATAACCGAAATTGTGAAATCAAGCAGTGGCCTCTGTAGCGTAGCGACGTCAAGATAAAATTCGAAGACAATATGCAAAGTAAGAATAATATTAAAAAAAATAACTTATCCAAACCTCTTTGATTTTAACCGCATTGAGATTTTCCTTGCGATAAAAGTATTTCTAGTTAAATAAATGACTACAGGAATGTAATAATCAACTATAATTGTATAGTAAACAACAAAATGACGGAAGTACGAATAGTAAATTATGAAACATTTAGTAATTGATTTCTCCTGTTGTATAAATTTTGCGGGTATAAAAATATCACTAACATAACTAATTTATTACAGGCAGATGCTCAACAGAAATCGGAGGTAAAACAATTGACAAGACGAATGTGGAGTAAATTAACATACGCATTACACGAAGTACAGCTCTTGTTACATATTGATCAAACAAAAAAAGTAAGTTTTTTCTTCCATTTAATGTCGGTACCGATATTTTTATTGGATACTCAGAGAATATTTATAAAGAATTCCCGTCTCTTTTTGCATCTGATTTGCAAGCGGAGATCTGGGGCATGCCCGAAAAATGCTAAAAAAATCATACTTTTGTATTCTGTGCAATTCAGAAGTTTTATTTTTTTTAAACCACTATTGCGTTATGTATTTCAAATTTCGAAAATGTGTAACGTTTTCTAGAATTCTTTTTCGAATTTTCGAATTTATTTTTTAAATGTTTTATTTTTTTAGATTCTGTAATTTTATTTTATTTTTTATCTATGCGGAATATATTGTTAAATTTTATGTTTTTGTGTTGGTATCTTCTCCTGATTTTATAAAATCTGAAAAAAAAAAAAATACGTGGCGACAGTGTCAGTTTGTTTCACTTTTTAAAATATAAGGGTAGGATAGGAGCACCAATATCTGACGCTTTAAGAGCAATATAAAAATTAAATAGCAATTGATAAGTACTAAAATTAGCCTGAAACAAACCTTTTGTTTTCAAAACTTAAGTGAACTTTGAAAATTTGTGTCGAGTATAATTCACTACAGAATGTTGGAATTGTTTGTTTGTGCAATTGCGGCTGATACCCGTGTCGCTAGGCCAAGGGGGTTGTGTGCCCACCGTGGGGGGGAGTCTTTCTAATGGGTCCTAACATGTATTTACGCTAAGTTCCGGAGGAAATGGCGTTACATGTAGATTCATAGCTGCAGATCGTGGAAAAAAAACTTCCGTCAAATTTCTAGAAAATTTTGTTCTTTACAAGTCGGCAAATCACATTTTCTGCTCTAAAATGTAACCGAAAGAAATCATAGTTGGAAACACGAAAAAATTTACGATTTTCGAACGCTTTCGAGGGATACAGCGCAGGGAAGAAAATTCAAGAAATTCAGAATTTTTTTCATTTTGAGAGCTATTGAAAAGTGATTTATGTCAGCGTATATTGATATTCAGAGTTGGGGAAAAACTAGCACTCAAATAACAACGAAAACTAATTTAGTTAGTTGACGAGTAAATGAAAACTAAACTAAGACTTAACCGCGTTGAGATTTTCCTCGTAATTGTAAAATTGTAAATACACTTCCTTGAAGACATTCCTTATTTTTTAATAAAAGTGTTCTGCAGAAAACAAACCTATCTATTACAGTGAACTCAGATCGAACCGTTTATGACAACCGAAATTGTGAAATAAAGAAATGGCCTCTCTGTAGCGTTGCCACGTTAAGATGAAATTCAAAGATAATATAAAAAGTTAGAAAGGTATTAAAAAAATAACTTATTCAAACCTCTTTTATATTAACCCCGTTGAGATTTTCCTCGCGATAAAAGTATTTCTAGTTACATAAATAACTACAGTAATGCAATAATCAGCAATAGTGTAATAAACAACGAAGTAAAACAATTTCGTATGGTAAATTATGAAACAATTACTAAACTATTTCTCCTGTTGACCAAATTCTGCGGGTATAAAAATATCACAAACATAACTAATTTATTAAAGACAGATGCTCAACAGGAAACGGAGGTAAATCAATTCACAAGTCGCAGGTAGAGTAACTTAACATAGGCATTTCACTTTGTGCTTAGTGATGCTGTTGCTGTTTGTGGGATGCTTCGTTCTGATTGTCTGGCACTACTGGAAGCGTTACTCAACTCTTTTGGAGCTCCCGTGCTACTTTCTGTTCGCCTTCGAGGCATTCCACTGGGCTCTTCTACCGAAAAGACGTGGCAGTGAAACGTTTTTCAGATGTAAGTATATTTTGTGCCTTGAGTCCCAATTCGCATCTTTTAAGCCGCTTACCGAATTCAGTTGTAGTTATGTTCTAATCGTATTTCTGTTAGCCACGTCAAAAGACACTTCAAAATAAGGCGCTTTTTTAGCTCTTTCCTAAAAGGTTGTCTGCCTATTCGTCCCTTCTGTGCTCTGACTACGGTAAACATGCACGGTTTACTGCGAAATTTATGTATGTTTCTTTATGCACGGTTACAGATATTCTATTGTAAGCACTTGTATTTCTTTTACTGGTGCTACCAATATTAAGATGTCGAAAGCGTATTATTGACACATTCACCCAGCCCAGTAGCAAGGGGTTGCATTTGAGGGCAATGGGCTCCTGAAAAAAAAAAAAAAAAATCCTTCTCCCCCTGGGAAGATTTTACCCTACTCATAAATTTTTCAAAATGGAC
>JAWZYV010005962.1:0-10471 GCA_038373885.1 Cheiracanthium punctorium | reverse complement strand
ATCCCCTAAGGACCGGACTGCCACCATGTTCATCTCGCTGTTCACATATGGAATCCCTTCTGCTCCGACACTTCAGAGTGTTTTCCTCAAGGTCTCAGCTCGAGTAGTTTGCTGACTGTACGATATTTAACAGCAATCCCCCACATACCAAGATCTGCAGCCGACCGGAGTGCAGTCGCAGGCGGGCTCTACAGCGCCCGGCACCTATCAACATGAGTCCTCGCTCGCGGCGACGCCTCGCTAGCTCACTGCGGCGGTATAAGCCTCTCACACGATATAGCTCTGGGCCGCATGCTGTGGGCCGTGGGATGGGGCCGGGTATTAGGGCTCGGACGCTGCGATGCCGCTCCATCCTTTTTTCAGGGCTGGGGACTGGTTGGCTGTCGGCAGGTGCAGTGTTGTTACAAGCAGCCTCGCATTAGGCAGGCATTCCGACTGTCCCATGGCCGAACCAGTCTCTGGCTAGTACTGGAGGCGATAGCCAACACCTTTCATTGGACGAGGTCCTCATGAGGCGTCTCGGCATCGGGGTCGCCGTATACCCGTCAATTGCGGTAGGGGTGGTCATCTCCCACAGCGCCATGTTACTGCTTTACCAAAAGGGGCCAACTGGGCACTCTCATCCGAGCGTCCGGCCTTCGATCAAGCAAGGCGGACTTCTCACCCATTTAAAGTTTGAGAATAGGTTGAGGTCGTTTCGGCCCCAAGGCCTCTAATCATTCGCTTTACCGGATGAGACTGAATATCGAGCGCCAGCTATCCTGAGGGAAACTTCGGAGGGAACCAGCTACTAGATGGTTCGATTAGTCTTTCGCCCCTAGACCCGGATCTGACGATCGATTTGCACGTCAGAACCGCTGCGGACCTCCACCAGAGTTTCCTCTGGCCTCGTCCTGTCCGGGCATAGTTCACCATCTTTCGGGTCCCAACGTGTACGCTCATGCTCCGCCCAACCGGCGAGCCGGATAGGACGGGCCGTTGGTGCGCCCCCGACGAGCGGGGGATCCCAACTCGGCCGCCTGAAGACGGCCTTTGCTTTCATTGCGCCCGTGGGCCTATTCAAGACCCACTGACTCGCGCACATGTTAGACTCCTTGGTCCGTGTTTCAAGACGGGTCGGGTGGGTGACCGACCTACTCGCCGCGAGCCTCCGAACTTCCTGCGGGCCCTGGCCACCAGCGGCGCCTCCCATTCGCCCGCCCACTCCAGAGTAGTGCGACGGGACAGTGGAATGCACCTGCGACCCTACCCGCTGCTAGAAGCAGGAGACGGAGAAGCCTTGCGGCCTCGTGACACCTCGGTCGAGCGACGGGCCACTGACGGGACGGCTAACAACCGGCGACGCACACAAGGCACGCCACCGGCCACCTGCCATTTCCCGCCCTTCAGGCCGTCACGCTTACACTGCCCAACCGGCTGCGGCGTCCTTCGGACGAGAGACAAATGCGTCGGGAACCCGGGGTGACGCGCAGTCGGACGGCCTCCCTCGGGAGAAGCCCTGCCTCGCACTTTCCGACCAGCGCGCCCCGAGCCCCAGACTGAATCCTCTCGCCACAGGATTTCGAGGGCCCACCCGTTTACCTCTGAACAGTTTCACGTACTCTTGAACTCTCTCTTCAAAGTTCTTTGCAACTTTCCCTCACGGTACTTGTTTGCTATCGGTCTCACGGCGGTATTTAGCCTTAGGTGGAGTTTACCACCCGATTAGGGCTGCACTCCCAAGCAACCCGACTCCAAGGAGATCGCATCCGAGCCGGACAGGGCGGCTATGGGCCTCGCACCCGCTATGGACAGGCCCCGGTCAGGGGGACTTGCTGCCCCGTCCGAACTCGGCACGCTCACTCCTAAACGCCACATTTCCCACGACCGGAGGCCGGGGATTCGGCGCTGGGCTTTTCCCTTTTCGCTCGCCGTTACTCAGGGAATCCCAGTTGGTTTCTTTTCCTCCGCTTATTTATATGCTTAAATTCAGCGGGTCGTCTCGCCTGATCTGAGGTCGACAAGTGTTTAGGCTTTCGCCAGTCACGTCCTTGCACGCTCCGCGTCTGTCGGACCGCAGGCCCGGGATCCGGGAGGCTCGTCCGCCTCTCCTCCGTCCCGGGCGTCCTAAGCGGGACGCTTCTGGGCGTGGGGATCGCGCTCGGTTTGGGTCGGCGAGAAGCCGCTTTAGGGCTTCCCGGTGCGACCACGTAGGGGGTGAATGACCCCCTTCGGCAAGCGTAGGTCCGACCCTCAGACAGACGTGGCCCCGGGTAGGACCCGAGGCCGCAATGTGCGTTCGAAAAATCAGTGCTCAATGTGTCCTGCAATTCACACCAAGTCTCGCAGCTGGCTGCGTTCTTCATCGACCCGTGAGCCGAGTGATCCACTGCTCAGAGTTGTGTTTCAAGTTTCTGGCGGACTCTGGGATTTCTCCCTTCGTCCTTAGCAATTTCGAGAGTTTGTCAGGATTCTCCGTTTCCGGAGAAGTTTGAGGTTGAATGTCGGTTCGCTTCCAACCGCGGGGACTCCCCCACGGGGGGGAGTCGAAAGGTCATGAACCCGCAGTTCGAGGTCACGAACCGGTCGCTCCGGCGGGGAATCCGCCTCGAGGCGGACGGGAGCCCTCAAAAACTCGCCGCCGGAGGAAAGTGGGGAACCAAGGAGGCGGACTGTCCCCGGCGTTATCGGGACAGCCTCTTCAAGCCTAGCGCGCCCTAGGGCGCACCCCCTTCAACCGCTCGTCTGGCGGCAAGGGCAGCCGAGGCACCTCATGTTACGTTCCCCGTGCGTTCGAAACGGAGCCGTGGGGCTCCGAGTTTGGATTTTTTTACTCGCTCTCGTGCTGGTGCACGACACGGTAATGATCCTTCCGCAGGTTCACCTACGGAAACCTTGTTACGACTTTTACTTCCTCTAAATGATCAAGTTTGGTCATCTTTCCGGCACGCCGGCGCGACCCGAAGGCCGCTCCGAGCGCCAGTCCGAAGACCTCACTAAATCATTCAATCGGTAGTAGCGACGGGCGGTGTGTACAAAGGGCAGGGACGTAATCAACACGAGCTGATGACTCGTGCTTACTGGGAATTCCTCGTTCAAGGAAAACAATTACAATTTCCTATCCCCAGCACGAAGGAGGTTCAACGGGTTACCCAGTCCTGTCGGACAGGGAAAGCACACGCTGATTCCTTCAATGTAGCGCGCGTGCGGCCCCGGACATCTAAGGGCATCACAGACCTGTTATTGCTCTGTCTCGTGCGGCTAAACGCCGCTTGTCCCTCTAAGAAGAACGCCCGGCAGAGTGGACCGGGACGTCTATTTAGTAGGCTAGAGTCTCGTTCGTTATCGGAATTAACCAGACAAATCGCTCCACCAACTAAGAACGGCCATGCACCACCACCCACAGAATCAAGAAAGAGCTCTTAATCTGTCAATCCTTCCTGTGTCCGGGCCGGGTAAGTTTCCCCGTGTTGAGTCAAATTAAGCCGCAGGCTCCATTCCTGGTGGTGCCCTTCCGTCAATTCCTTTAAGTTTCAGCTTTGCAACCATACTTCCCCCGGAACCCAAAAGCTTTGGTTTCCCGGAAGCTGCCCGGCGTGTCATTTGAGGAACACAGCCGGATCGCTGGCTGGCATCGTTTATGGTTAGAACTAGGGCGGTATCTGATCGCCTTCGAACCTCTAACTTTCGTTCTTGATTAATGGAAACATTCTTGGCAAATGCTTTCGCAGTAGTTCGTCTTGCGACGGTCCAAGAATTTCACCTCTAGCGTCGCAATACGAATGCCCCCGTCTGTCCCTCTTAATCATTACCTCGTGTTCCGAAAACCAACAAAATAGAACCGAGGTCCTATTCCATTATTCCATGCACCATTATTCAGGCGTCGCGCCTGCTTTGAGCACTCTAATTTTTTCAAAGTAAACTTGCCGGTCACCCAAGACAACCGGTGAAGATCATCAAGAGAAACCGGCTGGCTGTTCAGAACAAGCAGTAACCACCGGTAAGTGGACCGCCCGTCTGGAACTGAGATCCAACTACGAGCTTTTTAACCGCAACAACTTTAATATACGCTATTGGAGCTAGAATTACCGCGGCTGCTGGCACTAGACTTGCCCTCCAATGGATCCTCGTTAAAGGATTTAGAGTGTACTCATTCCAATTACGGGGTCTCAAAAGAGTCCCGTATTGTTATTTTTCGTCACTACCTCCCCGTTCTGGGAGTGGGTAATTTGCGCGCCTGCTGCCTTCCTTGGATGTGGTAGCCGTTTCTCAGGCTCCCTCTCCGGAATCGAACCCTGATTCCCCGTTACCCGTTACGACCATGGTAGGCGCGTAACCTACCATCGAAAGTTGATAAGGCAGACACTTGAAAGATACGTCGCCGGGACGGGCCCGTGCGATCAGCCCAAAGTTATACAGAGTCACCACAGTTTACGGACCGAAGTCCGATTGGTTTTGGTCTAATAAAAGCGCTCGTCCCCGAAGGTCGGAGCTCTGCTGCATGTATTAGCTCTAGAATTGCCACAGTTATCCAAGTAGTAAGGTACGATCCAAGGAACCATAACTGATTTAATGAGCCATTCGCGGTTTCGCCTTAATACGGCATGTACTTAGACATGCATGGCTTAATCTTTGAGACAAGCATATGACTACTGGCAGGATCAACCAGGTATCTTCTCCGTCAAAGAGAAGGTTCGAATCGCAGCCGACTCGAATCCCGAACTCGTGGCGCGCCTCTCCGAAGGGAGAGGCGCGGACCCCGCAGCGACGGCGGGATCCACGTTTTATCACCACGTGCGAGAGATTCTCGTCATCGCGTTCGGTAGCAGTTCGAAACTCACGACGTCCCCGCCGGCATCAGCGCCGGGAGGTTTGCGTACGTGGGCGTCGAGCGGTTTGTGCGTCGGACGCAGGGGCAGAAAACCCTTCATCTCAACACGCTCCTCCTTCAGAGACTGCGGCACTCAGTCCGAGACTCTGGAAGATTCGCCGTGGAAGACTGAGATTGCGGGGCAGGCAGGAGTGGAGCGCCAGTCGGGCGCCGGACACTCAAAGTCTTTTCAATTCGAGACAGAAAGTCTCGATCGACTTGTCGACGACTTGCAATTCCCATACGGTGACCGTTAGTTGAAACTGCAAGCCGTATGAGAAAACAATCGGAAAAGAGGCCGAAACCCCAATCCTCTTGTCTTCTCACAGACACCACCTGCTCCACATGTAACGCGAAAGTGCTGCATCAACAAAAAATGGCCGCCGGAAACGACGTCGACTTCCGCCGATACTTCCGGTGCCAAATATGTCCACGATGCGCAAAATCGTAATCCTCGAAAATCATATGCTGTTTGACCGGAGTTTTCCGCATTAATTTCGAGGTATCGTGGTCTCGCACTTTTGTCCTTCCAAAATTTTTTCTTCGTACTACTATATTTGAACTTTGATAAAATAAACTCGCTTAAATTTTTTTTCACACGTTTTGGTGTTTAGAGGCTCTCGACGCCCTTCCCTACACTTAAAAGGCATCGTCCGAAAAGTTTCGCGATTATCCGGCAAAGTTTTTTTTTTTCGTAACTTTGAAACTTTTTACAGCGTCATAGGATTAAAACCTGCCTTCTGAACACGAACGCAATCCATCGGAGCACGCTAACACACAGAAATTTACGCAAAATTTTTTCGCACGTTCTGGTGTTCAGAGGTTCATGAAGCTCTTCCCCACACTTAAACGGCATCGTCCGAAAAGTTTCGCGATTATCCGGCAATGTTTTTTTTTCGGGACTTTGAAATTTTTTGCCGAAATGCCATCGGAACACGCGAACACAAAATTTCTCTTTTTTTCGGAACTTTGAAACTTTTTCAAGCGTCATAGGATTAAAACCTGCCTTCTAAACACGAATGCAAGCAATCGGAGCACGCTAACACGCAGAAATTCACTTAAAATTTTTTCGCACGTTCTGGTGTTGAGAGGCTCTTAAAGCCCTTCCCCACACTTATAAGACATCGTTCGAAAAGTTTCGCGGTTATCCGGCAATTTTTTTTTTTTTCGGAACTTTGAAACTTTTTCCAGCGTCATAGGATTTTAAAACTTGCCCTCTGAACACGAACAGAAGCCATCGGAACACGCGAACACACAGAAATTCTCTTGGAAATTCTTTTGCGCGTTCTGGTGTTCAAAGGCTCTTAAAGCCCTTCCCTACACTCTAAAAGGGGCAGAGTAAGGTTTAGAGATCCGCCGCTATGAATTTTCATGACGATCCGCTGCATAGTCCTGAAGTTGATGCGCTGCAGCGCCACCTAGTAGTGAGTAACACCTAAATGAAGTCAGAGTATATTCTCCATGCTCAAATGTGTCAGTATAAAATTTTTATAGCGGTCGGCCCAGCGGTATCGAAGTTGATGCGCTGCAGCGCCACCTAGCAGTGAGTAACATCTAAATGAAGTCAGAGTATATTCTCCATGCTCAAATGTGTCAGTATAAAATTTTTATAGCGGTCGGCCCAGCGGTATCGAAGTTGATGCGCTGCAGCGCCACCTAGTAGTGAGTAACACCTAAATGAAGTCAGAGTATATTCTCCATGCTCAAATGTGTCAGTATAAAATTTTTATAGCGGTCGGCCCATCGGTATCGAAGTTGATGCGCTGCAGCGCCACCTAGCAGTGAGTAACATCTAAATGAAGTCAGAGTATATTCTCCATGCTCAAATATGTCAGTAGAAAATTTTTATAGCGGTCGGCCCAGCGGTATCGAAGTTGATGCGCTGCAGCGCCACCTAGGAGTGAGTAACATCTAAATGAAGTCAGAGTATATTCTCCATGCTCAAATGTGTCAGTATAAAATTTTTATAGCGGTCGGCGCAGCGGTATCGAAGTTGATGCGCTGCAGCGCCACCTAGCAGTGAGTAACATCTAAATGAAGTCAGAGTATATTCTCCATGCTCAAATGTGTCAGTATAAAATTTTTATAGCGGTCGGCCCAGCGGTATCGAAGTTGATGCGCTGCAGCGCCACCTAGCAGTGAGTAACATCTAAATGAAGTCAGAGTATATTCTCCATGCTCAAATGTGTCAGTATAAAATTTTTATAGCGGTCGGCCCAGCGGTATCGAAGTTGATGCGCTGCAGCGCCACCTAGTGGTGATTAAGATCAAAAGTAACAGAGAATATATTCTCCTCTCTCAAATGTGCAATTATAAAAAATTGTATGCCGATCGGTCCAACGGCATAGAAGTTTATGCGCTGCAGCGCCGTCTAGCGTCGAGTTTAAGCGGAACGGCTAATCTAAAACTATCGTACGTCCTCAAATGTCCATGCGTACTAATTTTCATCAAAAACGGTATTTTCACAGCAAGCGGTCCAACGGAATAGAACCCGACGCTCTTCAGCGCCACCTTGCGGCAATTTATGGCAAAATGGACTGCGTAAAAATATTCTCCGTGTTTAAATATCCCTAGGTACGAATTTTCGTCAAGATAGATCGAACGGTTTTGTCACAGCGAGCGGTTGAACAGAATTCGACGCTCTGCAGCGCCGCCTAGAGGAAAATGGATAGTGTGAAAATATTCTCCGTGTTCCAATATCCAAGCGCACAAATTTTCGTCAAAATCGCTTGAACGGTATTTTCGTAGCACGCAGTTGAACGGAATAGAAATCGACGCTCTGCAGCGCCGCCTAGAGGAAAATGGATAGTGTGAAAATATTCTCCGTGTTCCAATATCCAAGCGCACAAATTTTCGTCAAAATCCCTTGAACGGTATTTTCGTAGCACGCAGTTGAACGGAATAGAAATCTTCGTTCTGCAGCGCCACCTAGCGTCAAGTTACAGAAAAACGGATAGCGCAAAAGCGTTCTCCGTGCGCAAATATCCGTTCGTACCAATTTTCATCGGAATCTGTTGAACGGTATTTTCACAGCAAGCGGTCCGAAGGAATAGAACCCGACGCTCTTCAGCGTCACCTTGCGGCAATTTATGGCAAAATGGACTGCGTAAAAATATTCTCCGTGTTTAAATATCCCTAGGTACGAATTTTCGTCAAGATCGATCGAACGTTTTTTTCACAGCGAGCGGTTGAACAGAATTCGACGCTCTGCAGCGCCGCCTAGAGGAAAATGGATAGTGTGAAAATATTCTCCGTGTTCCAATATCCAAGCGCACAAATTTTCGTCAAAATCGCTTGAACGGTATTTTCGTAGCACGCAGTTGAACGGAATAGAAATCGTCGTTCTGCAGCGCCACCTAGCGTCAAGTTACAGAAAAACGGATAGCGCAAAAGCGTTCTCCGTGCGCAAATATCCGTCAGTACCAATTTTCATCGGAATCTGTTGAACGGTATTTTCACAGCAAGCGGTCCGACGGAATAGAACCCGACGCTCTTCAGCGCCACCTTGCGGCAAGTTATGGCAAAATGGATTGCGTAAAAATATTCTCCGTGTTCAAATATCCCTACGTACCAATTTTCGTCAAGATAGATAGAACGGTATTCTCACAGCGAGCGGTTGAACAGAATTCGACGTTCTGCAGCGCCACCTAGCGGCGAGCTAGAGGAAAATGGATAGTGTAAAAATATTCTCCGTGTTCAAATATCCATGCGCACAAATTTTCGTCAAAATCGCTTGAACGGTATTTTCGTAGCACGCAGTTGAACGGAATAGAAGTCGACATTCTGCAGCGCAATCTAGCGTCAAGTTACAGAAAAACGGAAAGTGTAAAAGTATTGTACGTCCTCAAATATCCATGTGTACTAATTTTCACAGCAAGCGGTCCGACGGAATAGAATTCGATGCTCTTCAGCGCCACCTTGCGGCAAGTTATGGCAAAATGGATTGCTTAAAAATATTCTCCGTGTTCAAATATCCCTTCGTACCAATTTTTGTCGAGATAGATAGAACGGTATTCTCAGAGCGAGCGGTTGAACAGAATTCGACTTTCTGCAGCGCCACCTAGCGGCGAGCTAGAGGAAAATGGATAGTGTAAAAATATTCTCCGTGTTCAAATATCCATGCGCACATATTTTCGTCAAAATGCCTTCAACGGTATTTTCATAGCACGCAGTTAAACTAAGGTGACCAAACGTCCCCATTTTCTGGGGACAGTCTCCATTTTCAGGACGTTTTTTCAAATTGTCCCCAGAATGTAAAAATGGAACTGGGGACAATTTTTTAATTATTGCATTGTTTTTCAATTAAATTGCTGTTAATTATTGCATTAATTGTAAATGTCCCCAGTTTTGTTGCCAGAATCGGGGACATGTCCCCGATTCTGACTACAAAAATCTGGTCACCTTAAGTTAAACAGAATAGAAGTCGACATTCTGCAGCGCAATCTAGCATCAAGTTACAGAAAAACGGAAAGTGTAAAAGTATTGTACGTCCTCAAATATCCATGTGTACTAATTTTCACAGCAAGCGGTCCGACGGAATAGAATTCGATGCTCTTCAGCGCCACCTTGCGGCAAGTTCTGGCAAAATGGATTGTGTAAAAAAATTCTCCGTGTTCAAATATCCCCACGTACCAATTTTCGTCAAGCTAGATCGAACGGTTTTTTCATAGCGAGCGGTTGAACAGAATTCGACGTCCTGCAGCACCATCTAGCGGCGAGCTAGAGGAAAATGTATAGCATAAAAATCTTCTCCTTGACGAAAGACTTGAGTATACCAAATTTCATGGTGTTCGGTCAATAACCTCCTTAACCATTTCGAACTTTTTTCTGTTTCTAAACTTTCGAAATGAAAAATAATCAAATAATATCCATTGTAAATGTTTTTGGATGGCGTAATAAATAACTAGCCTCCTTGAGAAATTTTGTGCCATACAAAATTTATATTCTTCACTCCCTTATCACAGACATGTATGCATATATGTGAGTTGCAGTAGTCGTAACCCCCCCCATGAAAAATTTATGGATACGCCACTGATGTTTGGCAACAGTTTGCCAGCACATTTGAAGCAAAAATTGTTTCGTCAAAATGACCGCCGGGATTGTACGTAACTACTAATGAGAATATTGAAGATTTTGTAATTTTTTGAATTGATCTTACGCTTATCACTGAATCAATCATTCACTCATAACGATTCCGGACAACCACTAGAAGATAAAACTTACTGCCATTACTCTTTAGAGAAAAAAAAAAAAGCGAAAGAACAATCTGCACAGTGTTGTGCTATCCGCTTCAAGTATACTCAAAATTACGTATAAAAATGTAGATTAGAAGTCCCTGCCGCGTAACTTTAAAAAATCTGCAAAATCGACCCCTAGATTTTCCCCTATTGTTTAAGAGTGTATTTTTTCTCGTTTTTTTTACAGGCACGTCAGTTTATTTCCGAAAGAAATTAATAGATAAAGAAATAAATAAATTAAAAGGGGGTGTATGTGTTTGCTCGACTAACCGCAATGATTTACGAGTTGATAGGCTGGTTTCGAGTCGCGTACAATTGTACATCATTACGCCCAATCATGGTTTACAGGTCTTTAGCACAAGAGAATCAACTGAGCATTCCAATT
>JAWZYV010005959.1:0-13700 GCA_038373885.1 Cheiracanthium punctorium | reverse complement strand
ATTTGTAATATATTTATTTTTTCTATAGAGGTTGCAATAGAATTGTTAGTAGCCATTAAAATAAACGAAAAGGTAGAAACAAGTGAGTAGAGGTAGGCTCATATAATTTTACAGTAGTTTTCTTATTAATGTAAGCGTAAGAAAAAAAAAAAAAATCTATTTCATGCGTGGTTAAGGTGTTGGACTCGTAACCGGAAGGTTGTGGGTTCGATACCGGCGTACCACTCAAGACCACCTCTCGGCGTCGGTAGCAGTTTCCGAGGGGTGCCAATATTCTGAAGCCCCCCCACCTTCTGATGAGGTTCCAAATTGTGGCGGGGAATTCCGGAAAGGACGTATATGTAGCTCTAAGCGACACATTCAGCGACGCGAGCTGTCCTCTCCTGGCAAATAAATAAATATTTATTAAATAAGATCCGCACACACTGTACACTAGCCTAAGCAACCCGTCGTTTAGAAGTTCATATCTACTGCAGGTTTTCGAAAAGTCCGATGGCCTTGCAAGAAAGCAATTAGTGTAAAACCTTGCAAAAGTATAAAATGCAAAGCAATAACTTCAGCGGATGGATTTAAAAATGACAGGCTAGAGAATAAATTAAATTGTTGAGCCAAATCATCCATCTATATAAAATATTTTGTTTCCAAAATAAACGTTTCTTTTAATCAAAAATCATTTAAAGTGACAGAACATATTACTCTTGAATATTCAGTTGAAAATAGAATAGCTATAAAATAAATATTAATATGACAGTAGATAAACTCTCTATAGTTAACATATAAACGTTTAACTGATTACATTCAGATGATTTAGGAATAGGCTCACTATACTGTTCCTTTCTAAAGAACTATCGCGTTTTTTAGCAATTTAAGAGTTTCTAGTCAAATTTGGAAGATATCGCATTACGCTAATTTACATGCCTATTAGATTTTCCATGAAAATAAACAGTAGCCTGTAGTATAATTTCCCGCCCAAATATAAAAGATGACGTCAAGCTGAGATTCATTTTGTTGATCTCCTCTTCCGCGCCTAACTGGGCGACCCATCGCCGAAAAATCAAAATTCTGGTGTCTTTGGACATTTCACTACTGACCCCTTCACACACACACCGCCATCCGACAACCCTTGAAAAATGAAAGGTTGGGCATATTCCCAACACTTGCAAGTTCCGGCGCCTATACATGATTCTAATTATATTAAAAGGACAGACATTAAACACCAGCCATTAGAACTATAATTTCTAAACAAGCTTATCAATTTCCGTAATTTTCGACACAAAAAGGGACGTACGGTGAAATTTAAGTGCATGAGTGAGACGCCTCCCACAGGCAAGAGAAGTCTCCCTACCTGCAAAGTGAGTGAAAAAGCACGCAAAAACATCAAACACCAATCAATGTAACTATCAATTTTAAACATGCATTTAAAATTCCGTAACAATCCACAGAAAGACAGAAACGAACGGGGAAAATTTGAGTGTCTTTACCTCCAGTATAGCGTTGGCCCAGCATCGCATCAGCCTCCAGGTGGAATGTCTCGTCCTCGGGCTCGAGTCGTCGTCTCTCCTCTCGCTCTGTTGCCCCGGGCAATGCTACCATGCAGTGGCCTGACCCGGAGGAATAGGTTACGAACCTGCCTGCATGAGTGAGACGCCTCCCACAGGCAAGAGAAGTCCAGCTACCTGCAAAGTGAGTGAAAAAACACGCAAAAACATCAAACACCAATCAATGTAACTATCAATTTTAAACATGCATTTAAAATTCCGTAACAATCCACAGAAAGACAGAAACGAACGGTGAAAATTTGAGTGTCTTTACCTCCAGTATAGCGTTGGCCCAGCATCGCATCTGCCTCCAGGTGGAATGTCTCGTCCTCGGGCTCGAGTCGTCGTCTCTCCTCTCGCTCTGTTGCCCCGGGCAATTCTACCATGCAGTGGCCTGACCCGGAGGAATAGGTTACGAACCTCCCTGCATGAGTGAGACGCCTCCCACAGGCAAGAGAAGTCCCCCTACCTGCAAAGTGAGTGAAAAAACACGCAAAAACATCAAACACCAATCAATGTAACTATCAATTTTAAACATGCATTTAAAATTCCGTAACAATCCACAGAAAGACAGAAACGAACGGGGAAAATTTGAGTGTCTTTACCTCCAGTATAGCGTTGGCCCAGCATCGCATCAGCCTCCAGGTGGAATGTCTCGTGCTCGGGCTCGAGTCGTCGTCTCTCCTCTGGCTCTGTCGCCATGGGCAATGCTACCATGCAGTGGCCTGACCCGGAGGAATAGGTTACGAACCTCCCTGCATGAGTGAGACGCCTCCCTCAGGCAAGAGAAGTCCCCCTACCTGCAAAGTGTGTGAAAAAACACGCAAAAACATCAAACACCAATCAATGTAACTATCAATTTTAAACATGCATTTAAAATTCCGTAACAATCCACAGAAAGACAGAAACGAACGGGGAAAATTTGAGTGTCTTTACCTCCAGTATAGCGTTGGCCCAGCATCGCATCAGCCTCCAGGTGGAATGTCTCGTCCTCGGGCTCGAGTCGTCGTCTCTCCTCTCGCTCTGTCGCCATGGGCAATGCTACCATGCAGTGGCCTGACCCGGAGGAATAGGTTACGAACCTCCCTGCATGAGTGAGACGCCTCCCACAGGCAAGAGAAGTCCCCCTACCTGCAAAGTGAGTGAAAAAACACGCAAAAACATCAAACACCAATCAATGTAACTATCAATTTTAAACATGCATTTAAAATTCCGTAACAATCCACAGAAAGACAGAAACGAACGGGGAAAATTTGAGTGTCTTTACCTCCAGTATAGCGTTGGCCCAGCGTCGCATCAGCCTCCAGGTGGAATGTCTCGTCCTCGGGATCGAGTCGTCGTCTCTCCTCTCGCTCTGTTGCCCCGGGCAATTCTACCATGCAGTGGCCTGACCCGGAGGAATAGGTTACGAACCTCCTATGCATGAGTGAGACGCCTCCCACAGGCAAGGGAAGTCCCCCTACCTGCAAAGTGAGTGAAAAAACACGCAAAAACATCAAACACCAATCAATGTAACTATCAATTTTAAACATGCATTTAAAATTCCGTAACAATCCACAGAAAGACAGAAACGAACGGTGAAAATTTGAGCGTCTTTACCTCCAGTATAGCGTTGGCCCAGCATCGCATCAGCCTCCAGGTGGAATGTCTCGTCCTCGGGCTCGAGTCGTCGTCTCTCCTCTCGCTCTGTCGCCATGGGCAATGCTACCATGCAGTGGCCTGACCCGGAGGAATAGGTTACGAACCTCCCTGCATGAGTGAGACGCCTCCCACAGGCAAGAGAAGTCCCCCTACCTGCAAAGTGAGTGAAAAAACACGCAAAAAAATCAAACACCAATCAATGTAACTATCAATTTTAAACATGCATTTAAAATTCCGTAACAATCCACAGAAAGACAGAAACGAACGGTGAAAATTTGAGCGTCTTTACCTCCAGTATAGCGTTGGCCCAGCATCGCATCAGCCTCCAGGTGGAATGTCTCGTGCTCGGGCTCGAGTCGTCGTCTCTCCTCTCGCTCTGTCGCCATGGGCAATGCTACCATGCAGTGGCCTGACCCGGAGGAATAGGTTACGAACCTCCCTGCATGAGTGAGACGCCTCCCACAGGCAAGAGAAGTCCCCCTACCTGCAAAGTGAGTGAAAAAGCACGCAAAAACATCAAACACCAATCAATGTAACTATCAATTTTAAACATGCATTTAAAATTCCGTAACAATCCACAGAAAGACAGAAACGAACGGTGAAAATTTGAGTGTCTTTACCTCCAGTATAGCGTTGGCCCAGCATCGCATCAGCCTCCAGGTGGAATGTCTCGTCCTCGGGCTCGAGTCGTCGTCTCTCCTCTCGCTCTGTCGCCATGGGCAATGCTACCATGCAGTGGCCTGACCCGGAGGAATAGGTTACGAACCTCCCTGCATGAGTGAGACGCCTCCCACAGGCAAGAGAAGTCCCCCTACCTGCAAAGTGAGTGAAAAAACACGCAAAAACATCAAACACCAATCAATGTAACTATCAATTTTAAACATGCATTTAAAATTCCGTAACAATCCACAGAAAGACAGAAACGAACGGGGAAAATTTGAGTGTCTTTACCTCCAGTATAGCGTTGGCCCAGCATCGCATCAGCCTCCAGGTGGAATGTCTCGTCCTCGGGCTCGAGTCGTCGGCTTTCCTCTCGCTCTGTCGCCCCGGGCAATGCTACCATGCAGTGGCCTGACCCGGAGGAATAGGTTACGAACCTCCCTGCATGAGTGAGACGCCTCCCCCAGGCAAGAGAAGTCCCCCTACCTGCAAAGTGAGTGAAAAAGCACGCAAAAACATCAAACACCAATCAATGTAACTATCAATTTTAAACATGCATTTAAAATTCCGTAACAATCCACAGAAAGACAGAAACGAACGGTGAAAATTTGAGTGTCTTTACCTCCAGTATAGCGTTGGCCCAGCATCGCATCAGCCTCCAGGTGTAATGTCTCGTCCTCGGGCTCGAGTCGTCGGCTTTCCTCTCGCTCTGTCGCCCCGGGCAATGCTACCATGCAGTGGCCTGACCCGCAGGAATAGGTTACGAACCTCCCTGCATGAGTGAGACGCCTCCCACAGGCAAGAGAAGTCCCCCTACCTGCAAAGTGAGTGAAAAAGCACGGAAAAACATCAAACACCAATCAATGAAACTATCAATTTTAAACATGCATTTAAAATTCCATAATAATCTACAGAAAGACAGAGAGGAACGGTGAAAATTTGAGAGTCTTTACCTCCAGTATAGCGTTGGCCCAGCATCGCATCTGCCTCCAGGTGGAATGTCTCGTCCTCGGGCTCGAGTCGTCGTCTCTCCTCTTGCTCTGTCGCCCCGGGCAATGCTATCATGCAGTGGCCTGACCCGGAGCAATAGGTTACGAACCTCCCTGCATGAGTGAGACGCCTCCCACAGGCAAGAGAAGTCCCACTACCTGCAAAGTGAGTGAAAAAGCACTGAAAAACATCAAACACCAATCAATGAAACTATCAATTTTAAACATGCATTTAAAATTCCAAAATAACCTACAGAAAGACAGAGAGGAACGGTGAAAATTTGAGAGTCTTTACCTCCAGTATAGCGTTGGCCCAGCATCGCATCTGCCTCCAGGTGGAATGTCTCGTCCTCGGGCTCGAGTCGTCGTCTCTCCTCTTGCTCTGTCGCCCCGGGCAATGCTATCATGCAGTGGCCTGACCCGGAGGTATGGTTTACGGACCTACGTGCCAAAGTGAGACGCCTCCCACAAGCAAGAGAGGTCCCCGTACCTGCATAAGTGGTGAAAAAGCACGAAAAACATCAAACACTAATCAATAAAACTGACAATTTTAAACACGCTCTTAAAATTCCATAGTAATCCACAGACAGAGAAAGGCGGACGGTCAAAATTTGAGAGTATTTACCTCCAGTATAGCGTTGGCCCAGCATCGCATCAGCCTCCAGGTGGAATGTCTCGTCCTCGGGCTCGAGTCGTAGTCTTTCTTCTCGCTCTGTCGCATCGGGCAATGCTACCAATCAGTGGCCTGACCCGGAGGTATGGTTTACGGACCTACGTGCCAAAGTGAGACGCCTCCCACAAGCAAAAGAGGTCCCCGTACCTGTATAAGGTGAGAGAAAAACATCAAACACTAATCAATAAAACTGACAATTTTAAACACGCTCTTAAAATTCCATAGTAATCCACAGACAGAGAAAGGCGGACGGTCAAAATTTGAGAGTCTTTACCTCCAGTATAGCGTTGGCCCAGCATCGCATCAGCCTCCAGGTGGAATGTCTCGTCCTCGGGCTCGAGTCGTCGTCTTTCTTCTCGCTCTGTCGCACCGGGCAATGCTACCATGCAGTGGCCTCACCCGGAGGAATAGGTTACGAACCTCCCTGCATGAGTGAGACGCCTCCCACAGGCAAGATAAGTCCCCCTACCTGCAAAGTGAGTGAAAAAGCACGGAAAAACATCAAACACCAATCAATGAAACTATCAATTTTAAACATGCATTTAAAATTCCATAACAATCCACAGAAAGACAGAGACGAACTGTGAAAATTTGAGAGTCTTTACCTCCAGTACAGCGTTGGCCCAGCATCGCATCAGCCTCCAGGTGGAATGTCTCGTCCTCGGGCTCGAGTCGTCGTCTTCCGTCGTTCTCTCGCCCCGGGTGTTTGATCGTTGTAACCATTTTTCAGGCTCTTCATTTAAAAACTTTTCATATTTTCTGTATTGACAATCTCACCCTGTATTTAATGGTAGTAATAGTATTTTGTCGCATAATGCATATGATTTCGTACGTTTACCCACTACCTCCAAAGTCGAGTGACAAGGTGCACGAAAATTGTCAAAAGTGCCAATCAATTGAAAATTATCAATTTTAAACAGCATTCAATAAGGATAAATTCTGAAAAAAAATACTATAGAAGCCAAAAGTTTTTAAAGTATTGTTCTACCTTTAATTTCTAGTTTTTATTAAATAACAGGAGAATACTTTATAAGAAGTATAATTTGTCCCACTGCGCCGAACGTCGTCCGTCTGTAGCTCTGGACTATCTTTGTTTAAAGATATCTCTAAAACGTTTAATAATGAAAGGCTGAAATTTTGTACATCTCTTTATTAGTGTAAGGAGCATTCTTCTCTAATTTCAAGTTTTTTTTTTCTAAGGGGATTCTATACAAATTTAAAAAGTATTACTTTTTAAAAGGTACGAGATTTTTTTTTTAATGTAGTCTTATCTATTTTACAGTACCTTGAAAACATTGAGACATTCTTTTAGTTCATGTTATGTGAAAGATACAAGCAATTTTTAAAAAATTGCACTTGTAATAAAACTTTTTTTTTCTGAAAACGAAATATAGTAGAACAAAAGAATATGTTACGTATTTATCAAGTTCATAAAATGGATATCTTTCTTAATTTTTAAAAATTTCCTAGTACTTGCCATTCGTTTTCAAAGTTGGTTGATCCATGACCCCCGCGCTTGGGCCAAGTGGCTCCAGTATGGAACCACTGAATTTTGTTTTGGATCATGACCCAAGACAAAACAAATTTCTCTAATAAAACCGTATCCAATAAATCGACGATTACCTCTCTCAAGACTAAATGATATCTACCTTACGTTTTTCTACTGTACAGCCCCAAATTCTACTATTATCTTGTAGAAAAATATTGGCTGGTGAAACACTTACCCCACCCACGTTGTAAATGGGAGCAATTTGACTGAATTTCTTTAACTATCCAATGATAAAAAGCAATCAATCCCCTAACGATTCAAATACCATCTACCTTTACCCATACACCAGCACCCAAATTCTACACTTAGTCTCTGTTTAAGAATATCGACTGATGGTCCACTTACCTCACGAAAGGGACAGGCCTGCTATCATGAATGGATTTTTTATTTGTCTGCTAATGTACAAATGTTTCTGTTTCTAGAAATACAGTAGTGAGATTGTATAAAAAAATAATGTTACGTTCTTATGTCTCTTACAACGGGTGCAGTACTATTTTAAAATTAAATTATGTTAAAAATCTGTCCTACTTACCCCCACCTTACCCTACACTCATTAGGGTGCAGCTTGGATAATGGCAACCCGTTCGCGCAACGAAATACTTGGGATCGTGCATAAAAGCCATTACGGCAGTTTCGAGGGTAATAATATATGGAGAGAACTGTGGTAATGCCAATCCTAACAGGAAAGGTTTAGGGATTGTACGCATGCATGAACAATCGAAGAACGAAAAGCGTGAGTGATGGTAAAAATCCAAACTGTTTATAGAGGCAGTTAGACAGCTCTACAAATATATTCCCTATAGAACACATAGAACATATTTTTTAAAAGTAGATCTTGCTTTACGTAGATGCCGAAATAGTAAAAATTATAACATGTTTCAAACATGACACTGCAAGATAATAACATGAAGGATTTTACGTGCAGTATTGAATCTTATAAGATACTTTCAACTGGAAACTATCCAGATTAACAAGATCGGAAGCGTTAGAAATGAAGCGAGTTTTAATAGAAAACTTACCACAACTTATTTTTTTCTCAAACCCATAGTTAAGGGCGTAGATCAGCTAGTACAGTCACAATTCGCACAAAGGAATAGCTTTTTCTCTTTTTTTTAATCAAGTATTTCAAGAGAATTTCAATTCGACGCTTGTAACTTGGAAGTTTAATGAAGAACTGCTGAAACAATAAGGTGAGATTGCTTTGTTGCATTTCTCGAAGGAGGATCCATTCAACAATGCATGGTGGTCTTACTTCGGAACCGATCTGTTTGCTGGCATTGTATTGTCTCGGTTATTGTTGTAGCTTACTGTTGAATGTAAAATGAAAAAAATAGAAAATCCGTTCCCCTTCTTTTTATTGGATCCACTCGATTGACATATTTCTTTTATCGGTATTTTTGTTCACTGCTTACATTAAATGATATGGCCTTTTTTTAACCCTTTGCGTGGGGGTCACGCCGTGAAACCACCTCTTTTCCTCGGTTTCAACTGCTAGTCGCAAAAAAATAGGGTTATAGAGAGCCCAAAGCCGAAAAGGTGCTTTTGTTGCCATCTCTCCAGTTAACTACCATCAATGTGACGATCGATCAAATCGCCCATCTCTTGCCATCGCAAAGCTAAAGTCCTTTTTTTTTTTTTTTTTTTGACATAGCCGGCTGTGGAGCCGCCATACATGTGGCTGGTAGTTAATTCCAGAGATGGCAACGGGTGCACGCTTAAACCAAACGAGCGAAATTCGATCAGTCGGAGCGATTTTTGAGCCAGTTTTCGAAAGTGAGCTTCTCCTTTAGGAGCGTTTTTCGATCACAAGAGTGGAGCGGAATATAACAATAAGCGAGGACGGAAATTCTCGGAAAAAAACAGGAAGGGAAGAAAGAAGTTCTCAGAAAAAAGACTCCTTAAAGAGCACTTTCGCGGAAAACCCGGTCGGTTTCTATGGAAACGGATCGCTTCGCAATGTATCATTTTTTTCGCTCTTTGGGTTTAAACGTGTGTACTCTTTCGGTTTTGGGCACTCTGAAAAGTTGTTCATCTGCATGGATGTGAAAATGATTGCGCGTCAAAGGGTTAGTGTATATTTATTAAATATTTCTTAGCACGATTCATCAGTATAATGCTGAAAACCAAGCCATGTTGTTTTAAGTAATATTGTTTATTTACATACGCTTTTATGTCTGTCGTCAGTCACTGTCTTGGCCATGCCCAAAATCTCGCCCATTATCACAGATCTTCGCTAAAATATCGCACCATTCGGTGAAAAAAAATAATGACACGTTTCGCATAACTGTAAAACTTTCAACCGTAGAATGCTGAAAACTAAGCCATGTTGTTGTTTAATAATACTCTTTATTTACATACACTATTACGTCTGTCGTCAGTCATTGTCTTGGCCATGCCCAAAATCTCGCCAATCATCACCGATCTCGGTGAGTTTTGCTAAAATATCGCCCTACACGTCCCAAAAAATAATTACATGTCTCGTATAACTGTAAAACTTTCAACCGTAAATTGTTGAGATTTGTATTTATAACTATTGTAACTTCTAATTGTACATTATCTTCTTTTTTAATTCCTAGTCGATTGGACAATTTATTTGCAGGGTCACCCAAAAGACTTTGAATACACTAAGGTCTACGGATACCTCCCCTTCATTGAAAGCCCGAGGTCCGTCAGTGCAGAAGCTATGACCAAAATCACGCAAGCTATCTTAAGTTCGTCGGTTTTGGTGAAATATCGCCCCATGAAGTGCCAAAAATAAATCTCTCAAACTGAACTCAGCTTGGCGATATCTCGAATATTGGATTCGAAATGGCGAAACCTTATTATTATTGCAGTATTGTATCTCTTTTGTGTAAAATAAGTTGAGATGAAGTGCACGGTCAATATTTATGATTTATTGAGAGTCATGTGGTGTCCACATCAGATTTTTTGAATTTGTAAATAAACTGTCCTATATTTGTAAAATCCTACTATAGAGTCACGCTGATCCCTTATTCACTAGCAATTCCGTGGGATCACTCCAAGATGACACTTTTAACACCCTGACTCCAAAAAGATTAAAAAGTTGAGCGCAAAAAGCGCAATAATATTTACACCGTTTGTACAATTCGCATCCAATTTTTCATAATTATGTATAAAAATATTTTAAAAGAACAATCTGCGCTACTTTAAAAATCCACCCGTTTTCTCATTTTAAAGCGATTTTTCGCTGTTTTCAGCTCCATTTTATTTCCGAGAGTCCAAAAAGTGAATCTTTTGCGTGACAAAATGACGAGCCGCCGGTGACAATGGCGTCCTACTGAAGTTAAGTTCATCGGGCTTGGAAGGGAAAATGGCGATTCCAATTCGTTTAAAATATTTTTTCAAGATGACGCAGTTCATTCTTTTTCCCTTCAGCATGAAGCATTGATATAAGAAGGGCTGTTCCCACCCAACGTAACCGTTCGAATGCGAGAAGTTTCCGCACGTTTCCAGAACAGAGTGAAATTCGATTTGGGTCTATAATAAAAATTGAATAAGAAGTTATTTATTTTAAGGGGACGAAGATGAAATATTTTGAGCGTAGACAGTACTTAAGCCAGACAGTACAGTAGCCTAGTACTTAAACCAGCTGTGTGACGCTGGCATCTGCCACACATGCAGTTCCTTGTAAAACGAATTCGTAGATAAAATCTATTCTTCATTGGAATCCATTTTGTAATGGGGTGCGTATGCCTTGTGACCCACGGTGGTGTTAAGAGATAGACACTGTCCTTTTGAATGACCCAGCATAAGCATTTTTTATGAAAAAATAAAGTTATTTAAAATCATCTTCGTGTCGATTGATTAAATTATTTTCTTAGCCGTTTTGTTGATTGTCCACTGCTTCCTTGACCAGACCTCGATTATGCTAAGCCGGGCCTTGGACAGTGGTCTGAGAGTATACTCACTCCCTTTACATCTCCTTTTTAACCCTTTGAGGTGCAACCCTTTTCCAATGCTGAAAAAAAGGCAGCCGTTGCCATCGCTCGACTGAACGACCAGCAAGAGGGCGGACGGTCGAAACGTCGCACAGCCAGCTGCGTCAAAAAAGGGTCTCTAGATCTGTGGCACGCGATGAACGTTTCGATCGTCCGCCCTCTTGCGGGTCGTTCAGTCGAGCGATGGCAACGGACGCCCTTTTTTCAGCATGGGGCCATCTATCCGGCTGTTCTCTCAGTCTTCAGCAGATGTCAGTGCTGTTAAAAAGAATCTTTTTACGGGAAATGACGTGCTTAAAAAGTAAAGGATTCTCGTGGAGCTTTGTCACCCGCAACTATTTTGATAGAAATCCAATCTATTCTTCGTGACTGGCAACAGTCAAAACGTCAGAGTTGGGTGTGCCCAGAGCGGGACCGGGAACACTGCACATTAAAGGGTTAAAGGATAATTTGACGGCTCAGGTACATGCCCCGAATGCCTTGCCGCAAAGGAGTCCCGAGCGATGGCAACGGCTGTCCTTTTTTTCAGCATTGGGCAATCTATCCGGCTGTTCTCGCATTCTTCCATTTTTCAGCCGATGTCAGTGCTGTTAAAAACAATCGTGACCATCATTTTACGGGAAATGACGTGCTAAAAAGTAAAGGATTCTCGTGGAGCTCTGTCAACCGCCACTATTTTTATAGAAATCCAATCTATTCTTCGTGACTGGCAACAGTCCAAACGTCAGAGTTGGATGTTCCCAGAGCGGGAACACTGCACGTTAAAGGGTTAACAGTTGCCTCTGACAACTGTTTTCATGTATCTCTCCTTTTGCTCTCGTATAAATCACTGACATGATTAAACGAAGGGTGTCGATGCAGAACCCATATTCATGACTTAGAAATCTAATACTTAAGGTCTTAGAAGAAAGCAAAAAACTGACTCATAAACACGATCTATGGCCACAAACTTTCTGTAATATTTTTACTTCCGTAACAACGTTTTGCAAGTAGTCCTATGCTTCTAATCATTTTGGTAAACCTAGAATTTAAATTTAAATACTTAAAATGTGAATTTCGCATCCACACCTGTCAAATGTGTTCAACTTAGAACACAAAACTAGATAAATAAGAATGTTTATGCAGATTTGGAACATTATGAAATCCGTTTTATTAAAATGGAAGAGTTAAAAAGTACAACTAAAACCCTGGCTTTTTCATACTAACCAGTCCATTCCTGTTTGCTGGTGCCCCATTCTGGCTAGGGAGCCACTCGAACATCCTCAGGCAGTGGTTCCGGCGACTTGCAGTGTAGCCACTCAAAATCTAGAAAGCCACCCTATTTACCACTTCATTTTTTTTTCAGAAATCGTTCATCTACTGTGATCTACATACATGGAAAGGAAAAATTGGAATACTGATTTTTTGTAACTTTTAAATTCATAAATGAAAAAAAAAAAATAGGCATTTACTATATTGTAACTAGGCCCTAAACTATATTCACATTTCTTTAAAAATTGAGTCCCTCACAATCGGGGGGCTGGGGGGTTGGTGCATAGGCCCCTCTTCCTCTAGCCCCAACAGGGCCTAACCTTGTCTCGACAGAATTTGCGCATACAATTGGGAGCTTATTTTTTTTCTTTCTTCAATCCTAAATCAGGTATGGACAACCTTTGGAAAGTTGCGGGCCAAACTTTAGGATGCTGGCGAAGTCGAGGGCCGTATAATTGGGATTTATATGGGTTTTTGAATGGTTTATATGGGACCTCCATATGGTCCGCGGCAGGGCCGTAAAAAGAGGGGAGGGGTATGTGGGTTGAGCCTTACCTAGCAGTCTTCCAGTCCCCCCCCCCTAAGATTTTCAAAGATTTTTGCAAATATATATAAATAAAATTAGACTTTTGTCTGTACATTACTTGGAATTCAAAAATTTTGCGATCTCTATCCGCTTCAAGCACCTGGGAATCCAGTACAATCCTTAAAAAAAGTTTGTCATTCTGTCCGTGACGTTTTTTTTATTTGTTCGCACATCATGTAAAAACGACTCAAACAAATGAAATGAAATTGGGTGACATGATAGATGGTCACTCAACTTAAACTATAGGTACCTAATTTTTTTTTATATTTTAATTAGATTTTGAGAAAATCGTTTCCAACTGTAGGATTATTTATTCCCGCATCTCGTAATAACGACTAAAGAGAACGAAATGAAATTTGGCCACATAATAGGTGATCACTCAAACTATAAGCACCTCATTAAAAAAAAAATTTATTAGATTTTGGGATTTTGCGACAATCGTTTCGAAATGCGTAAGTCATTGTTCGACCATCACGTAATAAGGACTCATGCGAATGAAATGATATTGGGTGATATAATATGTATTCACTCAACTTAACCTATAGGGAGTCGAATTTTTTAAAAATTTTGATTAGATTGGGATTTTGCGAAAATCGTTTCAAAATATGTACCACGTATTAACGACTAAAACGTATGCAATGAAATTGGGTGACATAGGTGATCATCATAGGCGTAGAGTTATATGGGCCCGTGAAGCTCGAGCCCCCCCAATAAATTGTGAATAGGGGCTGAGCCCACCCAATAATTTACCACTCAATACAGAAAACTAATTTATACTAACGTAAAAAAAAAGTATTCACGCCATTTACAAACGTTTAAGAAAAAACCTTTACTTGTACTTTTAAAAATTTTCT
>JAWZYV010005955.1:0-10030 GCA_038373885.1 Cheiracanthium punctorium | reverse complement strand
ATGGATGCATTCAATTCATGTAAAGTCTGTGGTCAATGACTACTTTGGCTATCCCCAAAATCTCGCAGACTATCTCAAGTTTGTCGGTTTTTGGTGAAATATCGCCAAATAAAGTGTCAGAAGGAAATATTTCAAATTGAACTCAGCTTGGCGATATCGAAATATTTGTCTAGAAATCGCTAAACCTTACTATTATTGATATTTTATCTCTTTCAAACAAATAAGTTTAGAGGAAGTGCGTCGAAAATATTTTTGATCTAATGGACGTGCAAGGAAGTCATGTGTTGGACACATCAGATTTTTTTCTTACCCTCGCTCTGTGGTAAATGCTTAAAAAATTGCATGAGACACTTGGAAAAGAATTTTATTTTTCCCAACAGTTATAACGTTGATTAACTCTCCTTGTGAATAGCAATGTGGGAAACAAGAAAATTTTGGAATGATAGTTTCAAACTTAGAGTAAAACACAATTAATTTATTTTCTCAATCCGAAATTCTTTGATTTGTTACACAATAATACTATCAGTTATACGAAAACGTAAATTTGAAACATTATTGTTTCAAAGACTGAATGATTAAAAATTTCAATTTTCATATCTTTTCTATTCGCCTTCGCATGTTTCTTAAAACACAGGAAAAGACCGAGTCGTAGCTAGGGTCATGGGCGCCCCTGCAAGAAATGAATTTTGCACCCCCTAAGACCTGCTATTATGTAGGAAAAGTCAGCAAATTGCGACCTTGCGCTACTCGCCGCTGCCCACCTGGCCAGCCCCTGTCTACGGCAGTGGGCAGAGGAGGGGCATACAAATTCTATCATTCCTACCACTAACATTGGTAACGGGATTGGCACTCCTAGATACAATCTTTTAGTGAGGGGGCACAGTACGAGTAATTTTTTTCACCATACTTTCCAGTTTTCAGACGATGCCAGTACTGATAAAAATAATTGTGATATTTATCTAAAAAACACATGATTTTTTCTGGAAATTATGTGATTAATTCTAATATCGTGAACTATATCATGTTGAAGTATTTTATTGAAATCAAATGTACTCCTCATGTATTAAAACTTGGAATATTGACGAATGCTTGAGTTCTTTTGCAACCGACAGTCAAATGACAAAGTTTTGTGTCCCTGCAACGAGGACAGTGTGCGTTATGTATTCACACCATAAGACTAAGGACAGTCTGACTGCGTTTAGTGAGGAAATTGGCAAACTGCCAGTATAGGTGAATCCGATTGAACCGGTCGAGAAGGGGGGAAGCGAGCTGAGTGAATGCGCGAGTTTTGTCTTTATCATTTCTATAAGATTGTACATGGTTACTGTATTTTGGATTCTTATTCTTAGTTCTTTGATTTTATAATAGAAATCGTTATTTCTTCAAAACTGCGTCTGAATAATTTAGCGGTAAGCGCACATCTGACTGGCACCAGCAAAAACCAATGGACGAGATTGTTTCTGCC
The DNA here is from genome assembly GCA_038373885.1 of Cheiracanthium punctorium. Classification (NCBI taxonomy): domain Eukaryota; kingdom Metazoa; phylum Arthropoda; class Arachnida; order Araneae; family Cheiracanthiidae; genus Cheiracanthium; species Cheiracanthium punctorium. The sequence goes on along the minus strand of JAWZYV010005955.1, from coordinate 8,565 downwards.
TCTAAATTGGTTGTTTGTGTTTTTATTAAATCGGTAGTCAAATAGTAAAATATATTATTAAAAGAAAGAAATCTGAAAGTTTGAGAAAGTGGAACATTTTGTGGATAAGTCTGTATGAAAATTTTTTGAAAAGAAAAATGTGCTTTACAAAGTCAGAAATGGTTTTATTGCAACATAAGAGGAACAATGCAAAATCAAACTAAAAGGTGCCAGTATCTGCTATGCAGAACAATTCAATAAAGCTTCAACTCTTGCCAATTTTCTGATTTTAATTATTGTTAAGTTTAAGCATCAGAGGAAATCTCCTAGTTCTAAATTTAACTTACGATTAGGCCAACTGAAGCAAATATTAATAGAACAGCTCTAGAAATATTAATATCAATAAAAAAATAGTCCTATTTAAAAGAAAATCAGTTTCTCAGAAGATAAAAGTAAGCACTACTCAAATGTGGCCGTATGAAAACTTATCTTCTTGCAGAAATTTTATTGAATCTATCGGCTGTCTGACTTTTCATAAGCTAATCTCTGTGCATGTTTTTATAAGTGATTATTCCATCAAAAAGTGAGTTATTTGGAGGTATGAGGGCATGTTTAGTCATTAGCATCGTCTGAGAATTCAAAATTTCTATTACTTCCACTAAAATTCTGTAGGGGCGTAACAACTCTCTTTTCAAACAAAGGATTCGTCTCTGGATCTAATTTTAAAAAAGAGGAAATTGATAAATTTTCCTTTAATTCTTCCTTCTCACAGTCGCCGCAGCTCTCAAGAAATTCTAGGGACTTTAAGATCTGGGAAATTTAATTGGGACTTTTTTTAGGGATGGGCGCGAGATGAAAAATAGGCTGTCTCGTCTCGCAAAATCGCGGAAAAGCTTTGTGTCGTCTCGCAAAAATCCCTATGTCACAATGTAAAATGTGCCTGTCTCGTCTCGCAAAATAACTGCAAATCTCTTTTCTCGTCTCGCAAATTTCTGTCTCGCAGTGCATCCCTAACTTTTTTGAACCACGAGACTAGCTTATATTCCGTGTGACCCACGGTAATAAAAGTGTCAACACCTCCAAGAAAGCGGATTTTTCTTGACATCTTTATCTACCGGTGCTTGCATTACGTGCTGTTAAAATAAAATATAATTGCTTAGACAAGCATTATTTATTTAATAAGTTACAACAGCCTTACAAACTCAAGGACTACATTGTGGTGAAGTGAAACAGCAGTAAAATATAATTTTGAGACGGTTCCCATGGGAAGACCACACAAGTGGACCGTAAATTAGAAGAGGCGCCAGGCAATGGACAGTCTGGACACTATAGCACAGTGAACTGTCAACGTTAAAATATTTATGGCCGAAAATATTTATGGCCGAAAATGATATGCAAATTTGGCGGGGTATATTCCCGAATGATCCACCTACATGTCTGGGATTCGACGAGAGGATGCATTAATTCCCCGATACGAACAAATCAGAAACTCCAGCCAATGATGTAAGAGGGGGTAAGAAAAGAGGAAACAACCCCGTGGGAGAAGAAAAAAAAGACGACTGAACGAGTGTGCGAGAGAAAAGAAGCAGAAGAGAGTTTGGAAAAGTTGTGAACGGACTTAAAAAATCAGTGTGTGCTTCGAATCAATATGATCAAGTTGTGTTCAAAAGAAACATGGAATCAGAGGCTAGATGATGGCTTAAGAGAAAGAAAGCGGTTCCAATAGGGCACGCGTCGATCGTGTCTTGTGTATAGATGGCTACCTCATCATAATGGTGAATATTCCCAGTAATCTATTTATTATTTGTGTTTCAAACCTTTTGTGGATACCCCTTATCTTCCAAAACCACATCTCCCCCAGACATGTTTAAGTTTAAAATTATGTCAATATTGTCTGTTAGTTAATATTAGTGGAATGACTAAGAATAAATGGTATTTAGTTGCAATTCATAGAGTCTTTAGTTTTTTTAGTGTTTTGGTGTATGTCAATCATTTTTCAATTTTTTCAGCGTAATATTAGGAGTACTTGCCAGGCAGGTTATGTGCGGCATAATACCACTGTACGATCATCTTAGGCTTTAGTTTTCATCAAATTTTAACCATAACAAGAATAAACCACCACATAATGGTGCCGTAGAAAAAAGGCAATTTTATGTACTCCTAGTAACTCAAATGATAGTTAAATTAATGATAATAATAATAATAAATATATATAGTAGATTTTTCAAAAATAAAACAAAGTCTGGGAGAGAAATTATGCATCATAATAACGAAGTTACTATCTTGTTTCTCAGTTTCAACAAAAAAAAAAACCCATGCATTGACATTCTTTGAATATTTTATTTGTGTTTTGTAAGTGTTAATATACTGCTGCAAAAAAAAATATATATATATATATATATATATATATATATATATATACGAAAGAACTTTGATTTTAAAGGTGACAAAGAAGGTATTTTTGTTAAAACAATTAATTTCTCTAATAGAAAGAATGTTGTGAATAAGATAGTTTGTAGTCATTACAACGTATTGACATATAGAAAAATTAAATTAAATAAAATTAAGTAAATAAATAAAATAAATAAAGAAATATTTTATTGATGGAATATTATGCAACAATCAGTAGAACTGAACAATTGAATTAGTACTTGCTTAATATGTATGTATTCATGTACAATATTTTTCATTTATGTGTATGTTGAAAGTGTCAAAGTGCATTTTGTATATGTATAAGGTAACGGAACATATAGTGTTAAAATAGGTAAAATAGTATCTGTAAATATTTAAAAAAAAAAAAAAAAAAAAAAAAAAAAAAAAAAAAAATGGGTCGTCCCAGAGTTAGACAGGATTCGCCAGAGTCTCTTAGGAATCGAAATACCCAAAGTTCGGCACAAAGCCAGCATAACAAAACGCCAGACACGGGACTAATCCCTCTATTGCCCCGATATTCGGCCGATAGTCTCGAGAACCCAAAGCAATTTTTCAGCGAATTTGAAAACGTAGCTGCTCTCACCGATTGGTCAAATGAGCAGAAAGGCATAATTTTAAAGACATGCCTCAAAGGTAAGGCAAAAGCATTTATACTAGGCCTAAAAGAGACGAAAGACGGAAACAATTACGAATACCTGAAAAAAGCGATTCTCCAAAGATTTAGGGAAATAAAATCAGCTTCGGAAATTCACGCGGAATTTAATGCAATTAGGCAAACCCCGAAAACATCGATTATACAACTAAGGGACATAATCTCTGAAAAGACTGAAGCATTTTTAGGGATCGATAAGCCGTCAGAGGAAACAGATAAGATAAAGAACCACATCATGCTCGTGAAATTCACGGAAGCAATACTGCCCGGAAAGTGTCTACATATAGATATTGTTGGGAAGCTGCCTCGCAGTGTCAGAGGCAATTGCTTTTTTTTTTCCGTAATTGACAGTTTCTCAAGGTATATAGAATTATTTCCATGTAGAAAAATCACTGCGGATCAAATAGTTCAATGTTTACAAAGTTATTTTTCTCGTTTTGGGCTTCCAGATACGATTATATCGGATAACGGACCTCAATTTAGATCAAAGGAATTAAGGAGTTTTTTAAAATCTCTCAATATAGAGAGTCGTTTTTCGTCGATCTACCACCCACAATCGAATGGGACGGTAGAGCGCGCACAAGGCACGCTTCAGCAGTTTATTCGATGCATAGCAGAGAACACTTTTGAATGGGAAGATGCAAGTGTATGGGCGCAGCTCTATTACAACGCCTCTAAACACAGGGCGACGAATTTCCCGCCGGCGTTACTATTTCTGGGTCGTGACATTAAAATACCCCTGGACAATACTACTGACGTACAGAAACAAAATATTTTCGAATCAAGATGGTCCCAAGAGGAAATACAAATATTTGTGGACAAATTAATTAAGCAGAATTTAAATAACAGACAACAGGCCTGGATATTTCAAGAAAAAGCGGCTAAACCGCAGAACTTAGAAAAACCCGCTAAACATACTCCAATCCACATAGGGGATTTGGTATACATGAGAAATATGCACAAGAAGTGTAAATTTGACCCCATTTTTACCGGCCCTTATAGGGTAATGAAGCTATTGCGTAATAATAATTTGTTACTTAAAGAAGTGAATAAACCTCATGTAGAATCAAAAAAAGTCCACAAAAACCTCATTTTTCGGGTAAAACCCCAGACACAAGAAACAGACTCTGACGAGTCAAAAACCCCCACCCATGGTTATTGGTTACGCAACCGCTCCCAGAAGGGGCGAGAAACAGCACAAACATAGGAAAAGAACAAAAATTCAAAAAAAAAAAAAGGGGGTTCTTACCAGTAGCCGAGTTGTGAGGTCCAGAAGGTCGCTTTTCATGATGCTTGACGTTCAAGTTCAATTGCGGAAATAGATGAAAAGATTGGAATTTCTGTGAAAGGATAACGAAAACGAGAATTACAAAACTGATAGGAAAAAAGAGAAAAACGCGACCTGGAAGGCAATTGAATTTAGCTAATCATAACAGTAATAATAATAAGAATTATAATAATAATGACATGATATATATATAATCAAAAGGGATATCCCGTGTAACCTTGTGCACTGCAGAAAAGCTAAGCTGAAAATGAAGGAAATGTTAACAACAAAAAAAAAAAAAAAAAGAGACGGACAAAATATAATAATAGCAAGCAATAAGATAACAGGCACACACATACGTATGTAAAAAAAAAAAAAAAAAAAAAAATAAATAAATAAATAAAATTAAATTAAATAAATAAAAAGTAAAACACAAGTTAGCAAGGCATCAGCTGGTGTTGTCGTTTGGCTTTTGCTGTTGGTAAACAAACCGGCAGGGAGCCATTCCCATGGGGGCGAGTCGTTCGTTAGGATTTGCGGAGAGTCGTTCGTTCGGATGTCACGCATAGGATGCAAGAGAAGGGCAACATGAAAAGACAAAAATATGCATATAAATAAATACCGGACATACAGCTATAGGCGAGACAAATACATAGTACAGTAATTTTACTAAAAATTTTAATTAATACAAGTTAGAATAAAATTATTGAGTTGCGTCACCAGAGTACCTGGGACGGAAAGCTGCAGATTTCCCCTTGGATTTTGGTACTTATCGGGTAATTGCAGGCAATAGCCATGATGAGTAAGACGCGCTCTAGAATAATAGAAGACTATTTATTTTAAAGTAAACATAGGGAGTTCACAGAATAATAACCTATCAGACCGCATGGACTTGACATGCAGATCGGCGCTATACAAAATAAAACGTAAGAATAGTAACGTTAAGTTTGTTTCTCTTTACAAAATTACAGTTAATAGGGCGGCATAAGCTTTCATTAACAAAATAATTAAATAACAATCACTTACCTCTACACGACGTTGACATCCTAAAAAAAACACAGGCGAAAAAGGTGCCGAGTCACTCCAGGCGCAGGAGATAAACCGGTTGCATGCAACACGAGTTGAGTCGTCGAGCTGCAGTTTCCCCCTTTTCCAAACGCGCGGATGTATTATACGCAGTGAAAACCGGAAATTTCAACCATGAGTTCCGATTGTCAAGCGACAAACAGTTTCGCAGCCGGAAGGATCTGCTTACAAGGAATATAAGAGGAGAGAGGGTAGTTCCAGAACGCACGGGTTTAGCGGTGAAACTCTTTTACAGGTACAAACGTGGGAATTTAGAAATGAATTGAATGAGTAAATAAGAACGCATCGATGATTATGGCTAGATATTTTGAAACAGTGGTACGTGAGGTGTACCGTATAAATAAAAGGGTGTGCAATATAGGAATGAATCCCCTGTCTGAGCAAAAAAAAAAATAATAATAATAATAATAAAAGTAATAATAATAATTAAAAAAAAAAAAAAAAAAAAAAAGGGGAAGGAAGACGAGTATTTTCTATGATATGCAGATAAATATATATGTGTAACAAGTAATAGACACACAGGATATCGTATGTTATTCTTAATATATATATATCCATCTCTAATAATATAAATATGGTACATGTTGGTACAGAATGTGTGATTAAACATAATAATGTGTGTACAATCCCATTGGTGTACAATATATTATTTTGAAGAAATTGAGAAACAAGATACAAAGGTAACTCATTAATGTTATTAATGCAAAGTGGTTCGAAACATTATCGATACTGCCAGATTGAACAAAATCTGACAAAACAAAGCCGCAAAGGAAAATGAAAATGTTCGCGTGAAACCACAAAATGCTTGAGACACAACGGGAGAACAAATGTATCACAACTGAGATTTTCGCCGTGTGTAGCTACGCGTGATGGACTATTGTGTATGGACTAAACTCCAACTACTAAACGGTAGAACGTAGCACATAATTTGCTACGTATGATGGACTATATCGCATGGACTATACAGGACAAGTGCCAAATTTTAAAACGTAGCACATATGTAGCTACGTGTAATGAACTAGTGACTGTGGACATTGAATATTTTTTTTTTCTTGTTTTTTTTTATGTACACGGGGGAGAGATGTGGTGAAGTGAAACAGCAGTAAAATATAATTTTGAGACGGTTCCCATGGGAAGACCACACAAGTGGACCGTAAATTAGAAGAGGCGCCAGGCAATGGACAGTCTGGACACTATAGCACAATGAACTGTCAACGTTAAAATATTTATGGCCGAAAATATTTATGGCCGAAAATGATATGCAAATTTGGCGGGGTATATTCCCGAATGATCCACCTACATGTCTGGGATTCGACGAGAGGATGCATTAATTCCCCGATACGAACAAATCAGAAACTCCAGCCAATGATGTAAGAGGGGGTAAGAAAAGAGGAAACAACCCCGTGGGAGAAGAAAAAAAAGACGACTGAACGAGTGTGCGAGAGAAAAGAAGCAGAAGAGAGTTTGGAAAAGTTGTGAACGGACTTAAAAAATCAGTGTGTGCTTCGAATCAATATGATCAAGTTGTGTTCAAAAGAAACATGGAATCAGAGGCTAGATGATGGCTTAAGAGAAAGAAAGCGGTTCCAATAGGGCACGCGTCGACCGTGTCTTGTGTATAGATGGCTACCTCATCATAATGGTGAATATTCCCAGTAATCTATTTATTATTTGTGTTTCAAACCTTTTGTGGATACCCCTTATCCTCCAAAACCACATCTCCCCCAGACATGTTTAAGTTTAAAATTATGTCAATATTGTCTGTTAGTTAATATTAGTGGAATGACTAAGAATAAATGGTATTTAGTTGCAATTCATAGAGTCTTTAGTTTTTTTAGTGTTTTGGTGTATGTCAATCATTTTTCAATTTTTTCAGCGTAATATTAGGAGTACTTGCCAGGCAGGTTATGTGCGGCATAATACCACTGTACGATCATCTTAGGCTTTAGTTTTCATCAAATTTTAACCATAACAAAAAATAAACCACCACATACATCGTGGAAACTAAGAGCTGACCCAAACAAGCTATGAAAGGCTGAGTCTAATTTGCCCAGCCCGGGAATCGAATCCCGGACCTGCGTCATGATAGCACAATGCGGTAACTATTATACAACTGGGCTTTATATATATCTAAACACACAAAAATATACAATATACAAAAAATAAAATAAAGGCTACAAACACAGAAATAATTAATTGTTCTGCTCATTTTAAAAATCTTAAAATTAAAAGTGCGCATTTATTTCAAATAAACAGATGCACACATATATTTGTGCACACAAGCACACGATACTGCGATACAAGCTATTAATAATTTTATATAAATGTGTATATATGTATAAACGATGAAACAATTTTTTAGTTGCCCATTTTAAAGTAAATAAACATTTGAAAAGGCTTCGAAAACACAGTACAAAAAGAGAGTAAAAAAAAAAAAAAAGCTTTGGTAGTCGAAATTTTTTTGTAGTGTATAAGTACGCGCTTGAATTTCTTTTGCTGGCAACTTTTATATCTTCACAAGTTTACACTGAACATCTCATTTGTATAACTGGACTGAAGAAGACTACGTAATAAATCAAAGAAAAAAGCCTGTTTTCACAAAGGGCCTTTCAAACTGTCAGCAGCAGACAAGATGGAGTGCCGAGATTCTCTATAGTGTGAAAAAAATGGAAAAATAAAGTAAAGCTGTCCAAAGAGTGAACACTTGAATTCAGTTTGCTACACACCAAAAGTGAATCCTCATGATTAGATTCCACAGACCAAATTTATGCGATTATTTAGTATACAGTATTTGTCATTAAAATGAACTAAAACTGTAGAAGTTAAAACTAATTAAACAAAATGATTTCTCAAAAAGTTCGTTTCGGGTGTTACAAATGCTCACCTTTCTACAGCTTCAAAGAAACTCTACCCTTGGTACAGGCAGGGAGTTTAATATACAAAAACTCAACATGACCGCCTGCGTGGGTGGCGGGCCTCTTTTGTACCTGAAGAAAGATGGACCTTTTCTGCCATTCGAAACATTTTATTAAGTATGGTTTTCTTTATGCTTGATACTTTACAAACAATTTTAAGTCATTCCAACTTTTTTATTATTTAAGAAACTCAGAGCCCCTATGAAATGGGGGAAGCGAATTTCACAGGTATA
>JAWZYV010005946.1:0-10141 GCA_038373885.1 Cheiracanthium punctorium | reverse complement strand
CCACCCCAACCCCCCACACCCACACCCCACCACCCCCCCACCACCCCACACCCCCCCCCCACACCCCCCCCAACCCAACCCACCCCCCACCCCCCCCCACCCCACACCACCCACCCACCCCCCCACACCACCCCCACCCCCCCCCACACCCACACCCCCACCCCCCCCCCCACCCAACCACCCCCCCCCCCAACCACCCCCACCCCACCCCCCACCACACCACAAACCCCCCCACCCCACCCACCCACCCCCCCCACACACACCCCCCACCCACCCACCCCCCACCCCCACCACACCCCACCCACCACCCCACACCCCCCCCACACCCCCACCCACACCACCCCCCCCCCCCACACCCACCACCCACCCCCCCACCCCCCCCCACCCCCCCCACCACCAACCACCCCCACCCCCCCCCACCCCCCCCACCCCCACCCCCACCCCCCCCCACACCCCCCCACCCCACACCCACCCCCACCACACCCCCCACACACCCAACCCCACCCCCACACCCACCCACACCCCACCCCCCCCACCCCCCACCCCCCACCCCCACCACCCCACCCCCCCACCCCCACCCCCCACCCCACCCCACACCCCCCCCCCCCCAACACCCCCACCACCCCCACCCCAACACCCACACCCCCCCACCCACCCCACCCCCACCCCACCCACCCACCCCCACCCCCCACCCCCCCACCACACACCCCCCCACCCCCCACACACCCCCCCCCACCCCACCCCCCACAACACCCCCCCCCCCCACCCACCCCCCCACCCACCCCACCACCACCCCCACCACCCCCCCCCAACCCCCCCCCCCCACCACCCACCCACCCCCACCCCCCCCACCACCACACCCCCCCACCCACCCCCCAACCCACCCCCCCCCCCACCCCCCCCACCCCCCCCCCCCCACACCCCACCCCCCCACCCACACACCCCCCCCCACCCCCCACCCCACCCCCCCCCCACCCCCCCACACCCCCACCCCCCACCCCCCCCAGTCACACCAACCCACACGCCCACGTACCCTGCCCCCATACCCGCACCCCCCGACCCGCAACACGCGCCACCCACACACACTACACCCACAGACCCCCCCTCGACCCCTCCCCACCCCCCTTCCCTTCTAAACCCCATCCCCCTCCCTCAACCACCCCGCCCACCACCCAGCCCCCTGCCTCTTCCCCTAGCACCCCAATCCACACCGCCTCCCCTCCACTACCTCCACACCCTCCCACCCAGCAAGCCAAGTCTCCCCCACCCACCTCACCGCCTTCCCTTGCACCCGACCCGCAGCACCCCCCGCCCAGCCAACCCCCACCAGACCTCACAAAACCTCCCCCCCCTTCCCCCCGCCCCCCATTCCCACCTCCGCCTGACACCCACAGAAAAAACACCATCCCCCCCCACCATCCCTCCTCCAGGCCCACACGCTCCCAAACCTCCGCCTACCCAAGACCCACCAGCGCACCTCCGTCAGACCCCCCTCGCCCACACCAGCGCCACCCCCACGACATGCCCCCACTCACTCCCACCCCCCGCCCACACCCCCCCCGCCACCCAACCCCCAGCCCCATCCGTCCCCCGCCATCTCCCCCAACACCCACCACCTCCTCACTAAGCCCCCCCATCCATGCTCCCCCACACCCCCTTTTCCTCCCCGCCTCCTCCGCTACCGCCAGCCCTGCCACCCGCCCTCACCCCCCCCCCCGGACCACCCACACCCCATCCCCCCCCACCATCCCCCTCCCCTCCAACCGCCCCCGCCCCCCACCCCACCCCACCCCCCACATCGCACCACCCCGCCACTCTTCCGGCACATCCCCAGCCTCGCACCCCCAACTCCTCCCCTCGAGAGATCGTCACACACATAAAAAAATGGAAAATCCAGCACCATCCATATTCTGCCCGCCAACTCACCCTAACAAGCCCACCGCCCCGCCCCATGCACCAAAACCGCCCCACGCCCAAAAAAAACTCACCCCCCCCCCAATCACCCCCCCCCCCACCCCCCCCCTCCTCCCCCCCCCGCTCCCTCCCCACCAGCCCCCCCCCCGCACGACCGCCCCCCACCCCCAACTACCACCCTCACCCCCCGCCCCGCCCCACGCCGCCCCACGCCTCCACCCCTCACCCCCCCCCCCTCCACCCCACACCCCCCCTCAACTCCCCCCCCACCCCCCTCACGACACTCCCATCCCCCCACCCCCACCCTCTCCCCCAGCCACCCCTCCAAGCCCATCCCCCACACCCCCACCCAACCGCCGCCACCCCCCCCCTCAATCACCCCAACCCGCCGCCCCCCCCCCCACCCGCCCATCACACACGCCACCAACTCACCCTCCCCCCCTCCCCGCATCCCCCCCAACACCACGCCCCCGCCTCCCCCCGCCGCCCCACGCACCTCCCCCCCCGCAGCCCGCGCTCCCCCTCCACGCACACCCAAACTCTCCCACCCCCCCCACGCTCCCGGCCCCACACCCCCCTACCCCGCCCCTCCAAGCCCACCCCCACCCCCACGCTCACACCCATCCCCATCCAACCCCCCGCCACCACTCCGTCCGCGACTCCCATCCCCCCTCCCCCCATCCCCCAAACCCACGCAGCCCTCAGCCCCCCCCCGTACCCCTTAACCCCTCGACGTCCACCCCCGCCCCGCCCCCGCACCTCTTCACCAACACCTCCGGGGGGGGGGGGGGGGGTGGGGGGGGGGGGGGGGGGGGGCCGGGGGGGGGGGGGGGGGGGGGGGGGGGGGGGGGGGGGGTGGGGGGGGGGGGGGGCCACCACCCCCTCCCAACCCATACCCCTCCCGCACCCACACGACCCCAACCAATCCCCCCTCGCCCACCCCCCCCCGCCCAGCTCCATCTCCCTACGCCCCCCCCGCGCCCCCACCCCCCCATCCCACCCTTTCCTACTTCCCCCCCACCGCTGACCCATGCCCCCCAGCACCCCATCCCCACGCCCACCCACCACCCCCCCCCACCCCCGCCACCTACCACCCCCCCCTAACCCCCGACCACAACCCCCCTTTCCATTCCTCCCCCTCACCTCCCCTCCCCCCTACCCGACACCACCCACTCCGCCTCACCCCACAAAACCACACCCCCCCCACTCCCAACCGCCCTCACCGCCCTCCCGCCTCGAGACCACTCCCCCCACCCGAACCCCCCCCAACCCCCCCGCCCCCGCACTACACCCCGCCCCCACCGACAGCCCTCCGCACCCACATCACCCCCCCCCTCGCTACCGCCCCAACCTCGCGCCAACCCGCCCCGCCCCATCAACTCCCCACACTCCTAACCGCCCCACCCCCCCCTCACAGCCCCCCTCCCGCCAGCCCACCACCCACCCTACCACCCCCAGCCCCCCACCCGCACCCCCCCCCCCCCCCCCACCACACTCCATCCCCACACCGCGCCACCTGCCCCGCCACCACCAACCCCCCACCCCCCTCACCCCCCCACCTGCCCCCACCCGCCGCCATTCCTCGCACTTCCACCCGCCCCATCGCCTACCACCTCACCCTCCCACACCTTCTGCCCCCCGACCCCCCCCCCCCCCCCCTCGTGCCCCCGCTCCTCCCCACCGCCCTCACACATCAGCCTCCGCTCCACCACCATCGCCCGCCCAGCCCCCCAACTCCACCTCCCACACCCCCCCCCCCCCCACACCCCGGCCCCCACCTCCAGGCTCAAACACACGTCCTCCCCATCCCCCCCCCGTACCACACTCGCTCCGGCCCCCCCTCCCCCCACTTCCACCCAACCAATTCCAGCCCACCCCAACCCACCTCCCCCACACCCACTCCCCAGCCCCACCCCCCACCACGCCCGACCCCCCCGCCCCGTCCCTCCTACGCCTCCCCCATTCCCCTGACCTTCCCCCACCCCACCCTCACACGCGGGCTCGCCCTACCGCACCGGGACCCTGTCTGCCACCCTGCCCCTTCACCCTAGCGACCCCCCACCCCCCCCCCACGTCCACCGCCCATACACTGCACCGGCCCCGGCGACGCCCCGACAGACCCCCCCGCGCCCCATCCTCTCCCCCCCTCTTCCCGCCCCACCCTTCCCCCACGTCACTCTCCCCCGCCACACCTTCCCTCCCCCCCCCTCTTCCTCAACCCAAACACCCACGCCCCCCGCAGCCCCCCCCACCCCCCTACACACCCACCCCCCCCACCCAACTCCAACCACCCCCACACCCCCCATCAACCCCCACAACCCCCCAAACCCACCCCCCAACCCCCCACCCCCCCCCCTCACCCTCCCCGCCCCCCCATCCCCCCCCACCTAACCTACACCCCTCCACCCCCCACCCCCCACACCCCACTGTCCACACAACCCCCCATCCCCCGCCGCCCCCCCCCCCCCCTCCTCACCCCTCCCCCACCCATCCCCCCCCCTACCCATCCACCCCCCCTCCCCCCCCCCCCCAACCCCACACCCACCCCCCCACTACCCCCAGACCCTGCCCCACCACCAGCCCCCGCCCACACCCCCTAACCCCAACCCCACGCCCCCTCACCACCCCAACCCATACACACCCACTACCCCCCACCTACCCTCCCCCCCCATACCCCCACCCCACCCCCATCCCCCCCCACCCCCCCCCACTCCTTCACCCTCCCACCCCCAGCCCCCCCCCCCCCCTCACCCAACCCCACCCTACCCCCACACACCCCCCCCACACCCGCCTCATACCCCCCACTCCGTACCCCCCCCCCTCACCACCCCCCAACACCCCCACCTCCCAAGCAACAACATCAACCCCCCCCCCCCCACACCACCGCCCCCTCCCCCGAACCCCCCTCGCCACACACTACCCCCCCCCCCCCCCACCCCCCGACCTCCATCCCCCCCCCCAACCCCACCCACGCCACCCCCTCCGACCCCCGACCCCCCCCACACACCCTCGTCCCCACACCTCCCCATCCCCCCCCCCCCCCCCCCTCCCCCCCCCCCCCCCCCCGACACCCCCCCCCCCCCACCCCCCCCCCCCCCCCCCCCCCCCCCCCCCCCCCCCCCCCCCCCACCCCCCCCCTCCCCCCCTAGCCCCCGCCGACCCCCCCCTCCCCCCCCCCCGCCCCCCCCCCCCGCCACCGCCCCCCCCCCCCCCCCCCCCACCCCCCAACCCACACCCCCCCCACCTCAGCCTCCCCCCCCCCCCCCCCCCCTCGCCTCCCCCCCCCCTGTACCATTGTATTTCTCGTTTAAACCACCAGTCCCCTCCACCGTTCCCCCTCAGTGGCGCAATTGGTCCACCTAGCCGCCACAGGTTTACATATTATGGATGACCCCAGTAGGTCGTGAACAGCCATTTCGCCGGCGGTTGTGAGTTCCCGAGCCGCACCTGGGGAAGTTCATTTTTGTTAGACGTGAAAGTCGAAAAAGCTATTTTCCACTTAATCTCTTTAGTACAGTATCGAAATACAGTAGAAGTTCAGCAAATAATTTGCATGAAAACATGCATTGTTCTTTCTTAAATTTTAAAGAATTAGTAAGTATGATGCAATCAATTTGTAGAGGAAAATAAATAGCGGCTGCCGACTAACTGTACCATTTTTTGCTCGTTTACTTCGTTCCCCAGTGGCGCAATTGGTTAGCGCACGGTACTTATATGACAGTAGTCGTGAGCCATGCCGGGGTTGTGAGTTCGAGCCTCACCTGGGGAAGTTCATTTTTGTTAGACGTGAAAGTCGAATAAGCTTTTTTCCACTTAATCTCTTTAGTACAGTATCGAAATACAGTAGAAGTTCAGCAAATAATTTGCATGAAAACATGCATTGTTCTTTCTTAAATTTTAAAGAATCAGTAAATATGATGCAACCAATTTGTAGAGGAAAATAAATGGTGACTGCCGAATAACTGTACCATTTTATTTCTCGTTTACTTCGTTCCCCAGTGGCGCAATTGGTTAGCGCACGGTACTTATATGACAGTAGTCGTGAGCCATGCCGGGGTTGTGAGTTCGAGCCTCACCTGGGGAAGTTCATTTTTGTTAGACGTGAAAGTCGAAAAAGCTTTTTTCCACTTAATCTCTTTAGTACAGTATCGAAATACAGTAGAAATTCAGCAAATAATGTGCATGAAAATATGCATTGTTCTTTCTTAAATTTTAAAGAATCAGTAAATAAGTTGCAATCAATTTGTAGAGCAGAATAAATGGCGGCTGCCGACTAACTGTACCATTGTATTTCCCGTTTACTTCATTCCCCAGTGGCGCAATTGGTTAGCGCACGGTACTTATATAACAGTAGCCGTGAGCCATGCCGGGGTAGTGAGTTCGAGCCTCACCTGGGGAAGTTCATTTTTGTTAGACGTGAAAGTCGAATAAGCTTTTTTTCCACTTTATCTCTGGAGTACAGTACCGAAATACAGTAGAAGGTCTGCAAATAATTTGCATGAAAACATGCATTATTCATTCTTAAATTTTAAGGAATTAGTAAGTATGATGCAATCAATTTGTAGAGAAAAATAAATGGTGGCTGCCGAATAACTGTACCATTTTATTTCTCGTTTACTTCGTTCCCCAGTGGCGCAATTGGTTAGCGCACGGTACTTATATGACAGTAGTCGTGAGCCATGCCGGGGTTGTGAGTTCGAGCCTCACCTGGGGAAGTTCACTTTTGTTAGACGTGAAAGTCGAAAAAGCTATTTTCCACTTAATCTCTTTAGTACAGTATCGAAATACAGTAGAAGTTCAGCAAATAATTTGCATGAAAACATGCATTGTTCTTTCTTAAATTTTAAAGAATCAGTAAATAAGTTGCAATCAATTTGTAGAGGAAAATAAATGGCGGCTGCCGACTATCTGTACCATTTTATTGCCCGTTTACATCATTCCCCAGTGGCGCAATTGGTTAGCGCACGGTACTTAAATAACAGTAGTCGTGAGCCATGCCGGGGTAGTGAATTCGAGCCTCATCTGGGGAAGTTCATTTTTGTTAGACGTGAAAGTCGAATAAGCTTTTTTTCCACTTAATCTCTGGAGTACAGTACCGAAATACAGTAGAAGGTCTGCAAATAATTTGCATGAAAACATGCATTATTCTTTCTTAAATTTTAAGGAATAAGTAAGTGTGATGCAATCAATTTGTAGAGGAAAATAAATAGCATCTGCCGACTAACTGTACCATTTCTTGCGCGTTTCTTTCGTTCCCCAGTGGCGCAATTGGTTAGCGCACGGTACTTATATGACAGTAGTCGTGAGCCATGCCGGGGTTGTGAGTTCGAGCCTCACCTGGGGAAGTTCATTTTTGTTAGACGTGAAAGTCGAATAAGCTTTTTTCCACTTAATCTCTTTAGTACAGTATCGAAATACAGTAGAAGTTCAGCAAATAATTTGCATGAAAACATGCATTGTTCTTTCTTAAATTTTAAAGAATCAGTAAATATGATGCAACCAATTTGTAGAGGAAAATAAATGGTGACTGCCGAATAACTGTACCATTTTATTTCTCGTTTACTTCGTTCCCCAGTGGCGCAATTGGTTAGCGCACGGTACTTATATGACAGTAGTCGTGAGCCATGCCGGGGTTGTGAGTTCGAGCCTCACCTGGGGAAGTTCATTTTTGTTAGACGTGAAAGTCGAAAAAGCTTTTTTCCACTTAATCTCTTTAGTACAGTATCGAAATACAGTAGAAGTTCAGCAAATAATTTGCATGAAAACATGCATTGTTCTTTCTTAAATTTTAAAGAATCAGTAAATAAGTTGCAATCAATTTGTAGAGGAGAATAAATGGCGGCTGCCGACTAACTGTACCATTGTATTTCCCGTTTACTTCATTCCCCAGTGGCGCAATTGGTTAGCGCACGGTACTTATATAACAGTAGCCGTGAGCCATGCCGGGTTGTGAGTTCGAGCCTCACCTGGGGAAGTTCATTTTTGTTAGACGTGAAAGACGAATAAGCTTTTTTTCCACTTAAATCTCTGGAGTACAGTACCGAAATACAGTAGAAGGTCTGCAAATAATTTGCATGAAAACATGCATTATTCATTCTTAAATTTTAAGGAATTAGTAAGTATGATGCAATCAATTTGTAGAGGAAAATAAATGGTGGCTGCCGAATAACTGTACCATTTTATTTCTCGTTTACTTCGTTCCCCAGTGGCGCAATTGGTTAGCGCACGGTACTTATATGACAGTAGTCGTGAGCCATGCCGGGGTTGTGAGTTCGAGCCTCACCTGGGGAAGTTCATTTTTGTTAGACGTGAAAGTCGAAAAAGCTTTTTTCCACTTAATCTCTTTAGTACAGTATCGAAATACAGTAGAAGTTCAGCAAATAATTTGCATGAAAACATGCATTGTTCTTTCTTAAATTTTAAAGAATCAGTAAATAAGTTGCAATCAATTTGTAGAGGAAAATAAATGGCGGCTGCCGACTAACTGTACCATTTTATTTCCCGTTTACTTCATTCCCCAGTGGCGCAATTGGTTAGCGCACGGTACTTATATGACAGTAGTCGTGAGCCATGCCGGGGTTGTGAGTTCGAGCCTCACCTGGGGAAGTTCATTTTTGTTAGACGTGAAAGTCGAATAAGCTTTTTTCCACTTAATCTCTTTAGTACAGTATCGAAATACAGTAGAAGTTCAGCAAATAATTTGCATGAAAACATGCATTGTTCTTTCTTAAATTTTAAAGAATCAGTAAATATGATGCAACCAATTTGTAGAGGAAAATAAATGGTGACTGCCGAATAACTGTACCATTTTATTTCTCGTTTACTTCGTTCCCCAGTGGCGCAATTGGTTAGCGCACGGTACTTATATGACAGTAGTCGTGAGCCATGCCGGGGTTGTGAGTTCGAGCCTCACCTGGGGAAGTTCATTTTTGTTAGACGTGAAAGTCGAATAAGCTTTTTTCCACTTAATCTCTTTAGTACAGTATCGAAATACAGTAGAAGTTCAGCAAATAATTTGCATGAAAACATGCATTGTTCTTTCTTAAATTTTAAAGAATTAGTAAGTATGATGCAATCAATTTGTAGAGGAAAATAAATAGCGGCTGCCGACTAACTGTACCATTTCTTGCGCGTTTCTTTCGTTCCCCAGTGGCGCAATTGGTTAGCGCACGGTACTTATATGACAGTAGTCGTGAGCCATGCCGGGGTTGTGAGTTCGAGCCTCACCTGGGGAAGTTCATTTTTGTTAGACGTGAAAGTCGAATAAGCTTTTTTTCCACTTTATCTCTTTAGTACAGTTACGAAATACAGTAGAAGTTCAGGAAATAATTTGCATGAAAACATGCATTGTTCTTTCTTAAATTTTAAAGAATCAGTAAATATGATGCAACCAATTTGTAGAGGAAAATAAATAGCGGCTGCCGACTAACTGTACCATTTTCTTTCTCGTTTACTTCGTTCCCCAGTGGCGCAATTGGTTAGCGCACGGTACTTATATGACAGTAGTCGTGAGCCATGCCGGGGTTGTGAGTTCGAGCCTCACCTGGGGAAGTTCATTTTTGTTAGACGTGAAAGTCGAATAAGCTTTTTTTCCACTTAATCTCTTTAGTACAGTTACGAAATACAGTAGAAGTTCAGGAAATAATTTGCATGAAAACATGCATTGTTCTTTCTTAAATTTTAAAGAATCAGTAAGTATGATGCAATCAATTTGTAGAGGAAAATAAATGGCGGCTGCCGACTAACTGTACCATTTTATTTCTCGTTTGTTTGGTTCCCCAGTGGCGCAATTGGTTAGCGCACGGTACTTATATGACAGTAGTCGTGAGCCATGCCGGGGTAGTGAGTTCGAGCCTCACCTGGGGAAGTTCATTTTTGTTAGACGTGAAAGTCGAATAAGCTTTTTTTCCACTTAATCTCTGGAGTACAGTACCGAAATACAGTAGAAGGTCTGCAAATAATTTGCATGAAAACATGCATTATTCATTCTTAAATTTTAAGGAATTAGTAAGTATGATGCAATCAATTTGTAGAGAAAAATAAATGGTGGCTGCCGAATAACTGTACCATTTTATTTCTCGTTTACTTCGTTCCCCAGTGGCGCAATTGGTTAGCGCACGGTACTTATATGACAGTAGTCGTGAGCCATGCCGGGGTTGTGAGTTCGAGCCTCACCTGGGGAAGTTCATTTTTGTTAGACGTGAAAGTCGAAAAAGCTTTTTTCCAC